>JAJONR010006212.1:0-32680 GCA_029582245.1 Solanum etuberosum | reverse complement strand
ATATATATATATATATATATATATATATATATATATATATATATAATTGAATTAAATTATGCATAAATAGATCAATTATAGACAATTGAATCATAAACAATTGAACCCATGACGAATCACATGAAATCCTAGAAAATTGGGTTGAAGTCATCTAGAAAATTGAGTTTCTTTTGGGATCCAATGGATGAAAGGAATCTATTGGTAAAACTCCCACATACCTTTGCAATCAAAGCTCTAAATTTGAAGAGGAAGAGACATTGGAGCTTTATACCCTAGGTTTTCCTTGAGAGTGTTGAGAGAGAATTGGAGAAGATGAACTTGAGATGATTTGAGTGATTTGGGGGAGGGGGAAATGGGAAGATTTTAAGAGTAAAAGTAGTTACAGGACCTTATAATAGTCTAGAAATGACATAGTTTAGGTCTTAAAAGGATAGGAAATGCCCCAATTAACCTTGTATTAAAACTGCCAAACAGCCCCTACAGATTGACCTACAGTCCGTAAGAACTTCTACAGACCATACTAGTCATATGTAGAACATGTTACTAGGACCAATGTTTTGGTAAGTTTCCATGAAACCCTTCCAACAAGTCATCAAAACTTCTACGACCCTTAGGCCTTCTTTGTAGAACCCAAATCCAAAAAAAATCCTTCAAGTCAAATTTAACTTTGCATGGGCACTTCCTACGGCCCGTAAAAATTCCTACATGCCGTCCTATTGGTTTGTAGACGCTCATCAGACACTTGACATTTTCCAAAATATAACCCAACTCCTACGACTACCTTTCTATGGCCTGTAGAACTTCCTACGGTCCATAGGTGGGCTCGTACTAACCTCCACCATTACTAAAAATTCAACTTTCCCTTTCTAAACTCAACTTCAAATTTCTGAGGTGTTACAATTTTTGTAACACCTAAAAATTAATCAGAACTAAGATTGAAAAAAAAAAGAGAAGGGAAAAGCATAGAGGGGGTCCACGGGCTGTGAAGAGGACCACGACCCGTCACCCTACTCGTGGTTGTGCACCCAGATAAAATGTGAAAGACCACAGACCACTAAGTAGTCTGTGGAGTTCCACACGGGTCGTTAAGTGGACCGTGAGGAGGTCACAAAACCACCATGGCCACTGTGAAGGACCACAAACCACTAGACGGTCCGTGGAGCTTCATACGAGTCGTGAAGTGGCTCGTAAAAGAGGCTTGACAGACTTTGAGGTTTAGGTCAAGTTCAAATGATCATATATTTCAGGACAAAATGATTTAGGTGGCCCACGAATTATCAAATTAAAGGTCTTTGAGTTCTCTTTCCAACACCACCAAGTTTGCCTAATTCCGTGTCCGGAGTAAAATTTATGCTAATTTTAGTGAAGCCCTGTCAAGCAGAGCATCTTCACGACCCACTTGACTGGCCGTAGTGCTCTAGATGGCCTGCAAAGGCTGTCTTGATGTCACTTTGTCAGCTTTTAAGTGATGTTTCACCCCCAAAGTCACAGGTTAAGCACCACGAACGTCTAAATGGTCCATGAAGCTCCACACGGACTATGAAGGGACTTGTTAGACTAAGAGTTTAGGGTTAAATTTAAAAGACCATATCTTTCAGCACAAAATGAACAAGGTGGCCTTTGACCTATCATATTAAAGATCTCTGAGTCTTCTTCCCAACACCACCAAGTTTGCCTAATTCCAAGCTCAGAGTAAAGAGTTATGCCCATTTTAGTGAAGCCCTATCGGGCAGGGTATCTTCACGATCTTCTAGATGGGCCTTGGTCATCATGATAGCCCGTGAAGCTTGTCTTGAAGTCACTTCGGCAACATTTAAGTCAGGGTCGCATTGGTCTTTTCCCTTATGCGTTGGGCACTTAAAAAATGTCATTTGATGCCTAAACTACGTCATTTTGCTCAGTCTAAGCCTAATAATCTAGTCAGAAAAGACCCAGAACCCTCATTATCCAAAAATCACCCAGCTTAGATTGAAAAATAGAGGAAAAGTCGACCGCTTCTCCAAAGAACATGCAAGAGTATTCTTCGAAGTTCAGCCCCGAAATCCAAAGGATTTATCCGTAGATTTCGTCACCAGGTATATGGAATTTCACTAGTGGGTTCCTTTCACCCATTAGGTCCCTAGAATTCAGTCAGTTCTTCAATTTCTCATAAACTGTTTAGACCTAGGGTTTCCAGATTTTGAAAATTTATTGTCATTTTAGTTGTTATAGTTCCCATGATCTAAATAACACGATTATTGGTGATTTAGTTTAATTTGCATGTATAGAATTCAGAACCCTAGCTTGTATCAACAATAAACTCATGAATTATACTTGCTAGGAAGATCAGTCAGAAAATCATGCTTTAGAAATTGAATGCCATAACTTTCAGTATAATTATGTGCATTCCCAGATAGCACGTTAAAATTTTGAGCTACTCAGTCTTTTAGTACATTTTAGCTTTTCATTCAGTTGGGAGTAGACTTAGCACCAAGTTGGACTAGGGTTCAGTGTTTCCTCACAATCCCAGAACTACGTGCCAATATAGGTTCAGAAGTCCCCTCTATTGGGCATCAGCTTTTAGTGATCACGCCATAGTCATGCCTTTATACCCCTAGCAAGGTATATTGGGTCCTCTCGATGGGGCATATACATTGGATTCCACGTTTAGCTCACGTGGCTTATGTCGGTTAATAGTAGCTTCCACAGTCATACTCTTAATGCATTTACCACGTTATCAACATTCACTTCAGCATTCAATTCAGCATATTAGTTACATGATTAGTACTTGGTCATTGCATTTAGCTTAGATTTCAGTTACATTTCTGTACAGTCTATTTCCATATTCATTATTAT
Source organism: Solanum etuberosum (assembly GCA_029582245.1). Classification (NCBI taxonomy): domain Eukaryota; kingdom Viridiplantae; phylum Streptophyta; class Magnoliopsida; order Solanales; family Solanaceae; genus Solanum; species Solanum etuberosum. Next base: position 29,845 of record JAJONR010006212.1, on the reverse strand, counting down.
ATTGCTCAGTTATATCATTGTTCAGTGATTGAATAACGCTATCAAAGACACTTCATCCAATTATAAGAATCAACGGTCCTTAATCGGTATAAAACCCAACAGAATGAGGTGGGGTCGAATCCCATAGAGAGTGGTACGTATTTGAGATTCATAGGGAACTATGAATATGCTCAAATCAGTCATAGGAGTAAAAATGATCGAATACAAACATCATTCAAATCAGGGGGTGACACGAATGTCAAATGGGGGTTTTGGTTTTGAAATTATCAACTACAAACAACAACAAACAATACGAAATAACAATAATGAGACGGGTTCTTGGGATGTGATTTGATTATAGGCTATTGTAGACGAATGGGTAATTGCAACTATTAGAAAATGGCTAAATATTAGTGAGTAAGCTAGGCTATAGAGGAGATAAATTTTCTCTCGAACAATTTACCCCGAATCAAGTTTATTTCTCTCGAACATCAACAAGAATGCAAAATAAGAACAACCCACACCTTAATCCATTCACTCTCTCGAGCTGAATGTATGGAAAAGGGTTTAGGATTCATTCTCTCGAGCTAAACCCAGGTCAAACCAATACCCACAGACCATCAATCAAACACCTTATTTCTAAAACCTCTCTCTTGAGCAAGCCTAGAACACAAAGGTAGAATCGCATTTGCAACTACAATTTTTAAATTAACCCACGATAAATGATTGAACTCAATTTTAAATAGCAAATAAACTAACAATTAGCAATACCCATAAGGTAAATCAACCCATAATCACATAGTCACACTCCAAGAATTGGGGTTTTAACTAGACATCATAAAAAGGTAAAAACAGTTACCAAATTAATTATCCATCAACTGGGTAAGTGTAGATTCGTCCTGACAATGCTCCAATTCGAAGAATATCACAGACCCACTTCCAATTTCTCAAAAGTGAAAAACTTCAATTCTTCAAAGCTTAGGAAAAACTAGAGAACACTTGTCTCCTAGTTCAAAACTCAAATAATAGATTCTAAGATATGAATTGATATGAAAATTCATACTAAACTAAATATTCAAAGACGTATTTATAGTCGCCAAAAATGTGTTGCGAAGAGTCACTCGGCGAAGTAAGTCGGGCTCGCCGATCCACTCGGTGACTCGCCCTTTGGTCATTTCCATCGCCCTTCTGCCTTGGCATTCAGCATCCTCAAGGTCTGTAACTTTGGGCGATATATCACTGCATCGCGGAACCACTCGGCGATTCGCCGACTACTCTTTTTTCTCGCCAACTTGAGTTTTACCCTTAGAGCTTGGCACACTAGAACTTTAGGCGGTCGAATGGCCACTCGGCGACTCACCAAGTGGACTTGGCGATCACCAGGCTCTCTTTTCTTCATTCTTTTTGTTCGCTTTGTTCCTTTTTGCAACTTAGTGTCCTTGCTTTGTTCCTCAATCCATAATCCTGAAAATCAAGGGTTTTACATCAGTTAATGGCACAAATTAAGTATTTGAGGACACTAAACCTATACAAATAAAGCCCTAATTGAGTCCAAATCTTAGACTCATCAACACCCCCAACTTAAACTTTTGCTTTTCCTCAAGTAAAACTCAAGTTCAGCAGTTCAAAAAGGATGTCTCAAACAGTGCTACAAAAGACTCAATCATGAATGCACACAACAAGACTCAATTTACTCATATGAGGATCAATTGTGCACTCAAAGATTCAAGTTGTGACTCACCATCATCAAAGATTTTCAAGTTCACAATACTTGCTTCAAATGCAAGTTCAAGCTCAACAAAGGTGCTCAACAAAGGTACTCAAATGCCCTCACAACAAAGATGATTCCATATTCACACACAATTGTTCAAGAATTTATAGCTCCGGAATCACAAACAACTCTCACACTAAAAAGATGAGCACATGCATGACCTCACCCATAGGTTTACCCTTATTTTCCAGCCAACATTTGTTTCAGCTCACTCAAGATAAAAAAAGGTCTTTTCAAGGCTTGTAACGGGGCTGAGTGTAAAGGTATGGTCATTTAGGCTCAGTGGCTGCTATCCTCGTGAAATATGGTGTGAACAACTTTTCTTCAGCATTTTCATTCATGCTCAACATTCACCCCATTATTCACTTCTCATGGACTACCGGACACCCCATTTCTATTACAACTTTCACAACTTTATTTCACAACTTTTTGGTTCTTTTTCTTTTTCATTCTTCTTTTCTTTCTCTCTTTTTTTTTGTATGGAGGGGTTCCATCTTTTTCAAGTCCATGGATCAAGGGGGACTTCTTCAAACTTCTTTATTTTCCTTCTCTTTTCACCACACCCTTAACTTAGGCTTTTGGCCTTAGTTGGCTATTCAAACACACCACACTTTCATGAGGATTATGGGTGAATGGATAAAGAGGGGTTTCAATTTCATCAAGTTTCTTCCAAGAAGTGGACAAGGCTCAAATGGGTTCAAGCAAGATTCACACATCTCACAAGGTTGGCCACAAAAGAGGTATATTTTCAAATTGTTTCACTCTTAAAAATTGTTGCCTAAGATCATTTCAAGAGCTTGTGTCACTTAGTCAACCGGACCAACAGGGCAAATTCTAGGTGTCATCACACAAGGTTCACGGTAAGCTCATCACATAAGGCATTGACACCATTATCAAACAAGACTCCACACTTTTGCTAGTGTGCAATGTTCATCACAAGAGACTCATTCGGTAATTGGCTAGTCAAAACGAGATGCAAAAAGTTCACATATTGTCTATGCAACTTCATTTGGCCTCATCATAGCCGTGCATTCATTGTTGTTCGATTAAGAGCACTATTCAAGTCATCGGTATTGATCATGACCGATACTCAAATTTGTAGAAGAACAACCATATTAACACAAAACAAGAGGTGGCAAAATTTTTGGAAGGGTCAAAACCATTTACAATTTAAATAAGGAGCCATAAGCTCAAACATCCACAAAACAGTGTCAAAATACAATTTACAGCACAAAAACCCAATATATAAACAAAATAATAATCACAAGAAGTAGGTATGGAAATATCTCACCCCACCACATATAAAAGCAATTTGTCCTCAAATGCAATAAAACTATCCAAAAGTGAATGAAAATGACAGAGAGGGAGGTAAAGAAGGGTCCTGTCTACACAGTCGCTCCATCTATCTGGGCATCAGTGCCCGGTGCAATATCAGCACTGCTGGCTCCACTAGGAGCAGCCATGGGTGTGTCTGCCAATGAGATCAGTACAGCTGAATCCACCATAGCCTCCTCATCTGCTGTAAGGCTCTTATAAGCAGCCTCCTCATCGACTCCAAGCTGCTCCTCATCAGTCTCAGCCTCGGATTCTGTAGGAGCTACCTCCTCAACTCGAACCTCATCTACGGTGGTAGCAGGAGGCACATCTATATCAGCAGGCATATCGGGAATCTCCACAGTTTCGAATATCATGGACATATCTGTGGACTTCAGCTGTTACACGTCCTTTCTCAGCTCAGCAATCACGACCTTTAGGGCCGTCACCTCGTCAGTGCCCCCTTGGGCTCACTCACACACCTCGATCCGTGCCCCAAGGGCATCAATAGATTCACTGAAGGGTGTCACAACAGCAACAAGGGCCCTCTCAATCATCCCAGGAATGGTGGCCTCAATCTTGGAGGCACGCCTATCAGCCGAGTAGGCTAGCTGACTCATCCGTAGTATCGCGGCTTGGGTGAGTGGAGGTCGGGGAGCAGCAACAACAGTAGCAGACCTAGGAGGCATGGGGGTTGTAGAGGAACTAGCAGTCACAGAAGGGACAACACTAGATGTACCTGAAGGCCCATGGGTTGGAGTAGCAATACTGCCTCTGCAGGTAGTGTATCAGTATCCACTACCGGGGAAGATTCCACCGGGGCTGCCTTCTTCTTCTCGGCCTCATCCTTCAAGTACTCAGCCTCGATCCGCCTGATGTCGGTGCAGGATGTGGGAATCACTTCCACATCCTTCTTTTCCTCCCGAGGCACCCGGGATCATTTGTACAACTCAGTGATCAACACCAAAAAAGGAAGAGAGGTCTGGCGCTGCTTGGCCCTCATGGCCATCTCCTGTGCAATGATCATACCCAAATTTAGCCTTGTTCTATCAATGATGCAACCAAGGCAGGCTACTTTCGCAAGGCGGAGGATAGACTCATTCTGTGATGGCATGATGGAGCTGTTGATGAATCCAGACCAGTACGGTGCAACTACATTCAGGTCCCTCTTCTCTATGGGTGCCCCAGCCTGAATCCACCTAGGAGTACTGTCAGATAACACAGGGTCCAACCACTTTTTCATGTTCTCCAACATTTTCATCCTGATCATGTGTAGACAGTCGTCCTTTATATTTACTGAACATTCCATGACTGGATTGATTGCATCACTATCACACTTCACTTTCTTGCCCCTGACGACCACATAATCAACCGGCTTGAATCTGGCAACCTGCTTCTTCCTTTGTGGCTATAGAGCTTCATAGGCAGTGTAGAATTCCCGGACCCAATTGGGAATTTAAGGGCCCCGGGGTCTAGTGAATATCTGAAACTTGTGGGCCCTCAAGCAGCTCATAATCTCCGAGTACCGGTCTATTACTCCATCTGTAGATAGCCTCTTTTCTTCGACGATGGTCCTCAATCCCTCAGTCTTCAGTCTGTTCATAGACCGGGGAGAAGGACCCTGTGCAGGTGGTGCTGGGACCACAGCCTGATCTGGAAATGGAGGAGTAGTAGTGGCCTGGGGAGTCCTGATCCTAGATGGATCCTTCAACCTCTTGGATCGCAACTCGACTCTCTGGGCTAACATGAGCTCATCTTCAGGCTCAGAAATGGTAGCATGAGGATCCTGGTGCTCACCCTCACTCTCAGAAGTGGTGAGGTGAGGGGCATATATACCGTCACTGTCAGAGCTTACCTCTGGTGATGCAGGAGCAAGTGTCTTGCCTTTCCCACCTGTGGTAGGATGTTTGGTAGCCTTTGCCCGGGATGCAACTGCATCCTCATTCATGGTGATTCCCTTTGCCCTCTTACGGGGCGGAATGTCTCGGCCTTCTACCTTTGGTCTAGCCATTTTTGCAAAACACAACACAAGAGTTAGAAAGAGTTTAGGAAAAGTTAAGAAAATAGGTTGCAGAAAGACTCACCGAATCGATCGGCGAGTCACCGAGTCACTTCGGCGAGCCAGATCAGGCTTACCAAAGGGAAGGGCTCAAAACTTTCCCAGAAAAATGGCATGTCGGTGATGAGAAGGGCTTTTCGGTGAATCGCCGACATCATTCGGCGAGCATAGACAAGCCCACCAAAACTTATAGTGTATTTTAGGGGTTAGGGGCGCAGAAAGGGCGATCAAGGAAGACTTTCGGCGAGTCACCGAGTGCACTCGGTGATCTCAGGCTTCTCCCTGAAAGTTACAACACCTAAACTCAACATTATCAAGAAATTAAAGGCGATAAAGGGGGACTCGGTGAACCCCTGAGTGGTTCGGCGAGCGCGACCCAGCTCACCAAACTGCCCAACGTGCCATTTCCAACCCCAACTTCCAAATTCAACCCCGCAGCCCCCAAAAAGAAAATCAAAACACATACACCTCAAATTAGGGTCAGACCCACTAGCACCGGGGTACTCAGACATCCCCCGGTTTAGCCAAAATTGGCCATTTGACGACTTTAGCCCTTAGGAATGACGTCAAATGCTCCATCATTGGGGAAAGCACGTCATTTAACACAATATGGGGTTACTCAGACTTCACCCGGCTAGAGCCAACAACAATTAAGCACAACCCAACAATTTATGATCAAATTTAACACATGAAATTTCAGGAAATTAACAATTTAGGCAATTCAGGCATAAAATCTAAATTAAAATAGGCACACAAACACACATAAGCGATTTCAGAGAGGCCCAGCACACATCAACATAATTTATAGCAATGCATTTGAGTTTAACCGCTAAATATGAGTTTGGGGTTTGGAAAACCAACCTTTATGCCGAAAGATGAATTTGTAAAGCTAGACAGCAAAGATTTCCAACTATGAACACAAGATCGACCAACCAAAAATGGTAAAATACAAAAATATAGGAAAGATATAATACCGGTGCGATTGTATGAAGTTAAAAAGTTAGGGAATGTGAAAGAGTTTGAAAGTTTAAACCTTTTTACTTTTAAAACAATTCAGTTCGTGCCTTTTCACCGATGTTAGTCAACCTCGCCGACCCACTCGGTGACACTCCAAGTGGGTACTTACCTCGCCAAGTTTTACAGGACCTCCAGTTATTGTGGGGGTCCAAACGGCGGTCAAGATCGGGATCGCCGACTTGTCCATGGGGCCGCCGAGTTTTATAGACTCCATCTTCATAATTCCTTAAGACCAACGGTGGTCCAGGTCGGGCTCTCCGACCTCTTCGTTGAGTCACCGACTGGACATTTTGTTCGCCAACCTGCCTCTTTCAAACACATTCCACTTTTTCACCTGCACAGTCAACACACGATTATTCCAAAAAAAAAGAAAGCAAATAAAAACTTGGGTTGCCTCCCAAGCAGCGCCTTAGTTAACATCGTGGCACGATGCAAGTCCTTGCTCAAACTTCATTTTTGGGGTTTGCCATAGTATCACTAGGCAACCCCTCTTGTTGTCTTGAGTAGAGATAAGACAACAAATGACCCATTTAGGTCTCTATTAGCTGAACAGAGATGGAATGAGAAGTAGTCAACTGATTTACCATTGAGACATTCTCTTTTATCTCTTTCAAAACTCTGTCGTGTTCTTCGACTTTGTGGAGAATGATTGAGAGCATCTCTTCGACTTCTCGACCCTCACAGTCCTTCGGCTTTCTACGCTCATGAGGGGGAATGTACCTATCTTTCTTTTTGTACATTACTTCAAATTCCATAACCTTTTTGGCCAAAAGATCCAGCTGAGTTAACAGTGTGGCCAAATTCTGGTCCTTCTCTGTCTCCTTGTTGATTTTAATCATGTGATCAAGGAGTTGGCTACTATTGAATAGGGTTGTCGTATTAGACCACCCGGAGTAAGTCGATCAGCCACTTCTCTGTTCTCAGGACCAAGACCTCTATAAAAGCAGTCCAGTAGCATATTATCTGGGATTCCATGAGTTGGGCATTGTAGCAATATTGTCTTAAATCTCAGCCACAATTCATGGATTGTCTCACCCTCCAATTGCTTGAAATTTAGGATGCTATCCCTAAGAATCATCATTTTTGCAGGAGGGTGGTCCACTTGGTTATCATTGCTACAAGACATGCTCCTTTCCTCTGTTCAACAAGTAACACATAAAAACCAAAAATGAAAGTAAGTGGCTTCAACTATGACTAACAAGAACAAAAATCCAACTTCACCAAAATATTCTCAAACAACACCACTCCCCAGCAGCGGTGCCATTTTGATTGAATAACTCTATCAAAGACACTTCATCTAATTCTAAGCGTCAACGGTCATTAATCAATATAAAAACCAACTGAATGAGTTGGGGTCGAATTCCACAGAGAGCGGTACGTGTTTAAGATTCAATAGGGAAGTATGAATATGCTCAAATCAATCATAGGAATAAAAATGATCAAATAAAAAGATCATTCAAATCGGTCATAGGAATAAAAATGATCGAATAAAAGCATCATTCAAATCAGGGGGTGACACAAATGTCAAATGGGGGATTTGGTTTTGAAAATATCAACTACAAACAGTAGCAAACAATACGAAATAACAATAATGAGACGGGTTCTTGGGATGTGATTTGATTATAGGCTATTATAGACAAATGGGTAATTGCAACTACTAGAAAATTGCTAAATATTAGTGAGTAAGCTAGGCTATAGAGGAGATAAATTTTCTCTCGAATAATTTACCCCGAATCAAGTTGATTTCTCTCGAACATCAACAAGCATGCAAAATAAAAACAGCCCCCACTTTAGTCCATTCACTCTCTCGAGCTGAATGTGTGGAAAAGGGTTTAGGATTCACTCTCTCGAGCTGAACCCAGGTCAACCCAATACCCACAGACCATTAACCAAACACCTTAGTTCTAAAACCTCTCTCTCGAGCAAGCCAAGAACACAAAGGTAGAATCGCATTTGCAACTACAATTCTTAAATTAACCCATAATAAATAATTGAACTCACTTTTAAATAGCAAATAAACTAACAATTAGCAATACCCATAAGCTAAATCAGCCCATAATCACATAATCACACCACAAGAATTAAGGTTTTAGCTAGACATCATAAAAAGGTAAAAACAGTTACCAAATTGATTATCCATCAACTAGGTAAGTGTAGATTCATCCTTACAATGCTCCAATTCGAAGAATATCACAGACCCACTTCCAATTTTTCAAAAGTGAAAAACATCAATTCTTCAAAGCTTAGGAAAAACTAGAGAACACTTGTCTCCCAGTTCAAAACTCAAATAATAGATTCTAAGATATGAATTGATATGAAAATTCATACTAAACTAAATATTCAAAGACGTATTTATAGTCGCCAAAAAAGTGCTGCGAAGAGTCACTCTGCGAAGTAAGTCGGGCTCGCCGATCCACTCGGCGACTCGCCCTTTTTGTCATTTCCATTGCCCTTCTGCCTTGGTATTCAGCATCCTCAAGGTCTGTAACTTTGGGCGATATATCACTGCATCGCGGAACCACTCGGCGATTCGCCGACTGCTCCTTTCTCTCGCCAACTTGATTTTTACCCTTAGAGCTAGGCACACTAGAACTTTAGGAGGTCGAATGGCCACTCGGCGACTCGCCAAGTGGACTTGGCGATCACCAGGCTCTCTTTTCTTCATTCTTTCAGCTTTCTTTGTTCCTTTTTGTAACTTAGTGTCCTTGCTTTGTTCCTCAATCCATAATCCTGAAAATCAAGGGTTTTACATCATTTATTGGCAAAAAATAAGCATTTGAGGACACTAAACATATACAAATAATGCCCTAAATGAGTCCAAATATCGGACTCATCATTCAACTTAGTATCTATATCCTGCATGCTCAATACATTCCAAGTACTGACGCATACATTGCGCTAAATCATTTTATGGTGTAGGTTCAGGCACTCAGTATCCAGATCACGCTTCGTTCGACTCTCAGCTTATATTCAATAGCTTCAGTGGTGAGTCCTCATAGTTTGAGGACATTTCATTATGCTTGGTTTATTTAGTTACTTTCATTATTTTCATTATTTTTAGAGTTAGGCGGGGACTTGTCCCAGTAGCTCATTAGTAGTAGAGGCTTTCAGACATAGATTCATTATTCAGTTGCTTGGGTTTGTTTCCCCTTTACATGTTCAGATTTATTCTCATTTGCAGTCCTTAGTTTTGACTCAGTTATTAGTTATGCTTCTGTTTATCTTTGTTATCCATTCAGTACGTTTGTGATGTTATATGCCAGCCTCAGGGTTAGCTTAGGGTCACTCGTGATCCTATGTCCCGTGTTACGTCTAGAGGGTAGCCTCCAGGCATTACAAACTAGGTATTAGAGCATCTGGTTCAGGAGTCCTAGGGTGTCTAAAATCTGCACTAAGTAGAGTCTATTTCATGGGTGTGAAGCACGCCACATCTATGAGGGGGAGGTTACAAAGTGTTCTAAGAAAAACTTCACTTTTTTTTCCATTCTTATCGTTCGTGAGCAGTGATTCAACTTGTCCCTTCTAATCCATCTTTAAACGTTTTAGATCACGCCTCTTCGTAGATTGAACGCACGGAATGCTAATTCCCACAATGGTAATGCAGTTTCTCCGTTCCTGAACCATGAGGCTACGAGTGCAGAGTTCCACAATGTGATCCAGCTTTTGGCTCAGACCGTAACTAATGTGAACAATCAGCAGGCCCCAGATCCTGCAAACCCCACTGGTGGATCAGCTGCAGCTCGGGTTCGATACTTTGTTCGTATGAATCCGGTGGATTTTCTAGGGTCGGAGGTTGGTGAGGACCCACAGAACTTCATTGATGAGGTTAAGAAGATTCTTGGAGTAATGCAAGTGACTGGTACTGAGAGTGTTGAGTTAGAATCCTATCAACTCAAGGATGTGGCTCATATTTGGTTCACGCAATGGAATGAAAATATGGGTGAGAATCCTGTGACATGGGACTATTTTATTGGAGCTTTTCTGGATAGGTTCTTCCTGAGAGAGTTAAGGGAGGCTAAGGCCCAGAAGTTTATCAAGTTGAAGCATGGTTCAATGTCAGTCCAAGAATATGGGATGAAGGTCACTCAGCTCTCCAGGTATGCTCCTCATATGGTTGCTGATTCGAGGGCACAAATGAGCAAGTTCTTGTTTGAAGTATCCAATTTAGTAAAGACCGAGTTCATGAATTCTATGCTGTTAGGGGATATGGATATCTCCAAACTCATGACTCATGCTCAACAGGCTGACGGAGATAAGCTTAGGGAGATGGCTAAGTATAACAAAAAGGCCAGAATGGATAATTATGAATATTCTCAGCAAAGTTCGGGTGGTGGAAATCGCTCACAGTTTCAGCAGAGGTCTGCAGCCCCAGTACCTTCATCAGCTAACGCTCTGTCCCCCAAGTTTCGACAAGATCAGAAAGCAAGGGCATCAGGCTCTAAGTCACAGGGGAGTGCTTTAGGTAATCGTACCTTTTCAACTTGCCCAAAGTGTGGTAAGAACCATCCGGGTGAGTGTCTTGCTGGTAGAGAGGGGTGTTTTGGGTCTGGCCAGTCTGGTCATAGGTTTAAGCATTGCCCTTATGCCAGGGAAAGATAAGGAGGTAACATGACTTAGTCTTCCACTTCAGCAGCGCCAACAGGTCGCCCCACTCAGCAGGGTGCCTCATCTGGTACATGTGACGGTCAGCGCTAGAACAAGTTGTATGCTCTTCTGGTTCACCAGGACCAGGAAGATTCTCCTGTTGTGGTGACTAGTACGTTACAAGTCTTCCATTAGATGTTTATGCATTGTTAGATCCAAGGGATACACTATCTTTTGTGACTCCCTATATAGCAGTAAACTTCGGTGTCAATCAAGAAACTCTCTCAGAACCCTTCTCAGTCTCTACTCTAGTTGGTGACCTAGTTAAAGCTAGACAGGTATACATAAATTGCCCTGTCACAATTTCCCAGAAAGTCACCTCAGCAGACCTTGTAGAGTTAGAAGTGGCTGATTTTGATATCATTCTAGGCATGGATTGATTACATTCCTGTTATGCCTCAGTCGATTGTAGAACTAGGATACTTTGGTTTTAGTTTCCAAACGAGCCAGTCTTAGAGTGGAAGGGTAGTAACTCAGTGCCTGTAGGTCGATTTATCTTTCACCTTAAGGCCAGGAAGATGATTTCTAAAAGGTATATCTATCATCTTATTCAGGTTAAGGATTCAAACTCTGAAACCCCAACTCTTGAGTGAGTCCCAATCGTAAATGAGTTTCAAGAAGTGTTTCCAGAAGATCTTCCCGGAGTCCTCCCAAAAAGGAAATTGACTTTGGAGTAGATCTCTTTCCAGATACCCAGCCTATTTCGATTCCTCCATATAGAATGGCTCCAGCTGGGCTTAAGGAATTGAAAGAACAGTTGAAAGACCTCCTAGATAAAGGCTTTATCAGACCCATCATCTCTCCATGGGGTGCTCCAGTGTTGTTCGTGCATAAGAAAGATGGATATCTCAGGATGTGCATTGACTATCGTCAGTTGAACAAAGTCACAATCAAGAATAAGAATCCATCCCTAGGATTGATGACTTGTTCAACCAACTTCAGGGTGCTAGTTGCTTTTCTAAGATAGACCTCAGATCTGGCTATCATCATCTCAGAGTCAGAGATAGTGACATCCCGAAGACAGCCTTCAGGACTCGGTATTGCCACTATGAATTTGTAGTTATGTCTTTTGGACTAATAAATGCTCACGAAGCTTTCATGGACTTAATGAACAGGGTGTTCAAACACTATTTAGACTTGTTCATCATTGTCTTTATTGATGATATCCTCATTTATTCTCAGATTGAGGAAGAGCATGCTACTCATCTGAGAGTTGTTCTTCAAACTCTCAAAGATTACCAGCTATTCGCTAAGTTCAACAAATGTGAATTCTAGTTACAATAAGTAGATTTCCTTTGTCATATGGTATCCAGTGAAGGGATCCGAGTACATTTTCAGAAAATTAAGGCAGTAAAACACTAGCCTAGACCCACCTCTCCGACTGATATCAGAAGTTTCTTAGGTTTGGCCGGTTATTACAAGAGGTTTGTTGAAGGATTTTCATCTATAGCTTCCCCATTGACCAAGTTAACTCAGAAAGAGGTCAAAATTCAGTGGTCAAATGAGTGTGAGAAAAGCTTCTTAGAACTGACGACCAGGTTGATTATAACTCCGGTCTTGACTTAACTAGAGGGTTCAGATGGTTATGTGGTTATTATAATGCATCTAGGTTCGGCCTAGGTTGTGTATTGATGCAGCAAAGTAAGTTTATAGCTTATGCTTCTAGGCAGCTTAAGGTCCATAAGAAGAACTACCCGACTCATGAACTCAAGCTTGCATTTGTAGTGTTTTCCCTAAAGATTTGGAGACATTACTTTTATGGTGTTCATGTTGATGTGTTCACAGATCATAAGAGCCTCCAATATGTGTTCACCCAGAAAGAGTTGAATCTTCGTTATAGGAGATGGCTTGAATTCCTCAAAGACAATGACATGAATGTGCTCTGCCATCCAAGTAAGGCCAATGTAGTAGTTGACGCCCTCAGCAGTCTATCCATGGGTAGTGTAGAACACGTTGAAGAAGAAAAGAAAGAGTTAGCCAAAGATGTTCACCGGCTTGCTCGCTTACGAGTTTGCCTTACAGACACGTCAGATGGTGGTGTGATAGTTCATAATGGATGAAAATCTTCATTGGTAGTGGAGGTTAAGGAAAAACAAGATAGCGATCCTATATTACTTCAGTTGAAAGGTGTACATCAACAAAAAGTTGAGGTTTTCTCCGAAGGGGGAGATGGTGTACTTCCTTACTAGGGTCGCTTATGTGTTCCAAATGTTGGTGAGTTGAGGCAGCAGATCCTTATAGTAGCCCATAATTTGAGATATTCTATTTATCCGGGCTCTACTAAGATATACCGTGATCTACGAGAAATCTATTGGTGGAACGACATGAAAAGGGACATCACAAATTTTATGGATAAGTGTCATAACTGTTAGCAGGTTAAAGTAGAACATAAGAGACCAGGAGGTGTGACTCAAGAGATTATCATTCCCACGTGGAAGTGGTAAGTGATAAACATGGACTTCATTACGGGTTTACCTCGTACTCGCAGACAACATGAATCCATTTGGGTGACACTGGACAGAGTTACTAAGTAAGCTCACTAGTTAGCTGTCAAGACTACAGATTCGACGGAGGACTATACAAGACTCTACATCAATGAGATAGTCAAGTTGCATGGGGTTCCCTTGTCTATCATCTCAGATAGAGGTTCTCAGTTTACATCCCATTACTGGAAGTCATTTCAGAAAGGTCTTGGTACTTAGGTAAATCTCAGTACAACATTTAATCCACAAACAGATGGTAAGGCAGAGCATACTATTCAGACCTTAGAGGACATTTTGAGAGCTTGCATAATCGATTTCAAAGGTAGTTGGGATGATCACCTACCTCTCATAGAGTTTGCCTATAATAACAACTTCCATTCCAGTATACATATGGCCTTTTATAAGGCACTATATGGGTGTAGATGCAGGTCTCCGGTTGGTTGGTTCGAAGTAGGTGAAGCAGCCTTGATTGGGCCAGATTCGGTTCATGAGTCTATGGAGAAAGTTCAACTCATCAAAGATACACAAAAAACAACTCAGAGTCGTCAGAAGTCCTATGCAGATGTGAGGAGAAGGGACTTAAGGTTTGAAATCGATGATTGGGTTTTCTAAAAGTGTCACCCATGAAAAGGGTGATGAGATTTCGCAAGAAAGGGAAGCTCAGTCCTAGGTATATAGGTCCTTACAGAATCCTTAAAAGGGTTGGTAATTTGACTTATGAGTTAGAGCTGCCAACAAAACTAACAACGGTTCATCGAGTCTTTCATATTTCCTTGTTGAAAAAGTGTGTGGGTGAGTTGGCATCGATAGTACCATGAGAGAGTGTGGCTGTGAAAGATAGTCTCACTTATGTAGAATTGTCATTTGAGATTCTCGACTGACAGGTTCGTAGGTTGAGAAATAAGAAAGTCGCTTCAGTAAAGGTTTTGTGGAGTAGTCAGTCCATAGAGGGAGCTATTGGGGAAGTGATCAGTCTTAGATTTTGACTCATTTAGGGCTTGGTTTTCATAGTTTATTATCCTCAAATGCCTAATTTATGCTTTAAACTAATGTTAAAGTGTTGATTTGCAGCAATGAAAGAAAAAGAGCAAGGCAAGGACATTACCAGGTGAAAAGGAGCTAAAAAGATGAAAAAGGCTGAAGACAACAAAACCTGAGAATCGCCAAATCCACTCACCGACTCGCCGACTGGCACTTTAGCTCGCCTAAAGTTCCAGACTACCATCCCTGGGAAGAAGCCAACTTGGCATTGAATTTGGACTTTCTGTAAACCGCAGAACGGATTTGCGACACAAACTTGGATAGCCTAAAGTCATAGAACCCTGAGGATAAAGAGCTATGGAAGACCGGCAATGGAATGGAGTAATTAGTGCGTCGTCGAATTGGTCGGCGATGCTCGACTTACTTCACCTAATGGCCCTGAAAGCCAAATTTTGGGAAACTATAAATTGAATTTCAAAAAGGGGAGAAAAGAGTCTTTTTGAATCCAATTCTATGTTTCTTCTGAGTTTAGTAGTTCTCTGAGCATTTTTCCATTGTACAACCTTGTTGAAGGAGTTTTCAAGTAGATTTGAAGTTGGGTTTTTGGTTTTGAGCATTTTTTACCATTGTAATGACTTGGATTGCAATACCCATAAAGAACGTAATTGGTATTGAATTCTTTCCTTTTATGATGTGTGGCTAAAACTCCAATTCTGAGGGTGTGATCATGTGATTATTTATCTAATTACCTTATGGGTATTGTTTTTTAATGATTTAAATGCTATTTTAAAGTGGGTTTAATGGATAGTTGAATGTTAAATTATGAATTGTAGTTGCAAATACAATTTTAGCTTAGTGTTTTGAGCTTGCTTGAGAGAGAGGTCTTAAACCCAAGGTTATCGATTGATGATTGTAGTATGCAGGTTGTTGTCGGTTCAGCTCAAGAGAGTGAATCTTAACTCATTCCTACCTATCTAGCTCGAGAGAGTAGATAAATTAAGGTTTGGGGATGTTTATTGTCTTAAGCTTGCCGAGGTTCGAGAGAACTCGCTTGAATCGTAGTAGTTGTTTGAGAGAAATCTATTGCATCTATAGTCTATCCTACCCACTGAGATTCAACAATTTATTGATAAACTTCAATTACCTATATAGTGAAATTAGCATATAATCGATCACATCCCTGATAATCCTCTTTTACTTGTCTACTCCCCTGTTTTTGTGATTATTGTAGTTTTTAATTGAAACTATCAAACCCCCCCATCTGACATTCGTTGTAAAACCTTTGACTTATTTTGTTTGATTTCGACAATGTCTACTTCTATAACTGATTAGAATCGCAACTTCTACTTCTTAATTGAATTCCGTACTGTACCGCTACCTGTGGGTTTGACCCCAACTCTTCGTTGGGTTTTATACTAGATAATGATCGCTTACACCTAGTATTGGATGAGGTGTAGTTTGAGCATTTATAAAAAATGGAGTCACTGCCAGGGAGTGGTGTTATAGAATTTTCTTTTTGAAGTTGGTGTATGATTTGATTGTGTTGTAGTTGAACCTATTTATCTTTTGTGTGTTGTTTGTTGCCTTTGAGCAAGTGACGAAATGAGTGTCAATGGAAGCAACGCCAGCCAGCTGGGCTAAAATGACGACATCGGTAACTTGAATGATGTGAATGAATGTGGTACATTTGGGTGGTGTAGGTGCTATCCAGTTGCCTCAAGTTGAGGGAAATATGGTGTTCCACGTGACAAGCACGATGCTGCAACTCTTGCAAATGAAAGAGTTATTTGGAGCCTTGGCTCATGAGGATCCCCATGACAATATTCAAAATTTTGTGGACGTTTGTGGTCCATTCTCGTTCAAGAACATATCCCAAGAGTCAGTTCGACTCCGATTGTTCCCTTTTTCCTTGATGGGAGATGCTACCAAGTGGTTAGCCAATTTACCTAGGGACTCCATTACTACTTGGGATGAATTGATCGAAGCGTTCTACACAAGGTTCTTTCCTCCTTCGAGGATGATGTCACTAAGAGATAATATCCAAGGTTACAAAAGATTGGATGGTGAGCCAATCCATGAGACTTGGCTACGGTTTCAGAAATTGATACTTCAATGTCCGACTCACAGACTCCCAAGCAACGTCTTGCTACAGTATTTCTACTGGAGTCTATATTTGGTGAACAAAGGAATGGTTGATCAACTTGTTCAAGGAGGTATCATACAGCAACCGTTTGAGATTGCTTCTACTTTTCTTGATGGCATAACCAAAATCAATCGAGCTTGGTATACAAAAGAAGATCAAGTGTCTCCTTTGACATTTAGGATGACCAAGGAACAAATTGAGAAGGACCAAGAACGAGACCAAAACATGGCCAAAATGATGACTCAATTGGATCTTTTCTCAAAGAACTTATTGTGTAGTGGTGCTAGAGCTGTGAATGTTGTTGGTATTAGTGGGGTGTGCCCCGATGAGGCACAATTTGAAGCTCTATATAATGAGTAACTGAGCTTTCTTGCAAATCAAGGTGATGGTTTCCATCAAAACTATCCTAGGCCGGGCAGGAATCAAGGTTGGAATAGAGAGCGTGATGACGGTTAGAGAGACCATGATAGGGAATGGCGTGATCGTGGTACAAATTAGAAGGAGAGAGATGGGGACAAGGAGAGATACGTACCTCCCCATGAGCGTCAAAAGCCCAAAGAGCAAATGGTTGACCCGGAGAATTTCCGCACAGAAGATATACTCTCACGCATTCTCAACAAAGTGGAAGGGTTGGACAAAGTTTTGAAAGAAATAAAGGATGACGTCTCAACTCTCAATCAGATGGTCACCTCTCACTCAATGTCCATCAAACAATTGGAAACGCAAATGGGTCAAATTTCATCTCATCTTAACCCAAGGCCAAAAGGGTGTCTACCATGTGATACCTTAGCCAACCCGAAAAATGAATCTTGAAAGAGTATCCACGTCGTGGCACGACGTTAAATAAGGCGCTTATTGGGAGGCAACCCAAGTTTTCAATGCTTTTATTACTGTTATTTGAATAACGGGTGTTGATTGTGCATGTTGAAAAGTTGAAATTTTGGGAAAGTGGCAGCTACGCAAGCCAAAATTCAGTCGGCGACTCGCCGAATAGGTCCGCAAGCCCGACTAGGACCTCCGTTTGAACTATCCAGTTTTATGGGGATTCTGTAAAACTTGGCGAGCTAAAGAGAGACTCGGCACATCACCGAGTGGGTCAGCGACGTAAGTCGTAGTCGCCGACTTACGCGCGAACTTAAGAGTTTTAAAGGCCAAACCGTTTTAATTTCAAAATCTCTTCATTTTTCATACCTTTCAACTTTCGAACTCTCACAACCGATTAGATTTTTGTTCTCGTACTGTTGTTCTTAATTTTTTACTTGGGATCATTTGCTCGGGGTGAACTTTGGGATTACATTGCTTCCTAGCTTTAGAAATTTTCGGCATTTAAGGTTGGTTTTCCGAACCTCAATATAAAAAAATGTTGTAATCGAATGTATAATCATTGTCTGGTTGATCTATGTGCTTAATTGTTGATTTATTATGTGTGCGGTGTTATATTTCCCCATAATTAGTTTTAAATTTTGATTATTGGCCTTAGATAATGAAATCCCGAGTTTGAGCCTGTTAAAATAGGTGTGGGTCTAGTGGGGTGAAGTCCGAGTAACCCCGAATTGTGCTAATTGTCAAAGTTTGCCCAATGATAGAACAATTGATGTTATTCTTAAGGGCAAAAGATTTCAATTGGCCAATTTTGGCTAAATCGGTGGAAGTCTGAGTACCCCTTTGGCATGGGTCCTATGGGTCTTGATTGAATTGCATGAAATGAGTGTTTAATTTTTTTTCGTGGGCTGCAGGCTTGATTTTGAAGTACGGGGTACAAATTTGGCATGTTGGGCTACTCGGTGAGCTGGGTCGAGCTCGTCGAGTGGTTCGGCAGTTCACCTAACGTCCCATAGATGGCTTTGTAATTCTCTAAATTGTGAATTTGAATTCTGTAACTTTTGGCGATATGCCTCTCGGTGACTCGCCGAAAGTACTTCCTGATTTCCCTTCTGCTCCCCAAATTCCTGATAATGTTCTGTAACTTTTGGTGAGCTACTTCTAGTTCACCGAAAGGTGTCGGTGATCCACCGAATGGCCCTAGAAATCGCTGAATTGATCTACATATTAGCGGATTTCATTCTGGAACCTTAGGCGAGCCCGACTTGGATCACCAAAGATGTTCGGCGACTCGCTGACCGGTTAGGCGAGTTTTCCTGCAACTGTTATGATAAAAGTTTTCCTAACTACATCTAACATTTTCCACATTGTTTTGGAGGTATTGCTAGACCCAAAGTCGCTGGTAGAGACCAACCGCGCACAAAGCGGGCTCGAGGAGTTGTTATAAATGAAGAAGTGGCTACTTCACAAGATCAGGCTATGAAACTTCTTCGAAAGGGGGAAAGGGCCGCAAAGGCCCAGTGCAACCCACACTAGTGTCGGAGAGCTTCGACAGTGAGGGAATCTATGCCACGTACCTCACTCCCTCTGACAATAAGGGTAGTTCTGAGGATAGCTCTCCGCCCTCCATCTCCGAGCCGGAAGATGATCAGCTCCTAAAGTCTAGGAGAGTGGAGCTACGCTCCAAGTCTTTACATGATTCGTCTAGGATCCCCGTGCCTCTGATGCCTACTCCTCCCCCTTCAGCCCCAGCTCAGACAGTGGTACATGAATCTCCAGTTCAGTGTCCCTCTCCTCGGTCACTTAATAGATTTAAGGCAGAGGGTTCGAGGACAATTTTGGAGGAGAAGCTATTGTTTACCGATGGTGTGGTGGACAAATATCCTGAGGTATGAACGCCTTGAGGTTCCACAAATTTGAGGTTTCTAAAAAAGCCTGAGGCCCATACATTTCTACTTGGGTCTGGGAGTTTTATGCAGCATACAAAGAGCTGGTCCCTAAAGGGAAGAAGAAGGCCAGCATGTTCAAGCTGGTGGATGAGGTGATGGTTCTAAGCCGGAAGGTGAAGTGTAGCAGCTCAGACATAAATTCAGTACTTGGGTGTTCTCGGGATTTCATGCACGATTACCCCGACTAGGTTAAGAAGAAGACCCTAGAGGATCTTAAGGGTTGGCTGGCACCCCTTCTCTCTGATGCTACTCCGAGGTGGATTGAGGCAGGTGCACCGATCGAGAAGAAGGACCTGAACGTTGCTGCCAGATACTGGTTTTGGTTCATTAGTAGCACCATCATGCCTTCACAGAATGAGTCCATCCTCCGCCATCCGAAGGTGGCCTGTCTAGGATCGATTATGGATCACCAGAGATTGAACTTGGGGCTGATGATTGAGCAAGAGATGGCCATGAGGGCCAAGCAGAGCCGGACCTCACTTCCTTTCCCCATGCTGATTACCGAGCTGTATCGGCAGCCTCATGTTCCTAGAGTTGAGAATATTGATGTGGAGGTGACCCCACCTCTTCTACTGACATTCGAAATATTGAGGCCGAGTACATGTGGGATGAGGCCAACAGGAGGAGGGCAGCACCGGTGGATACATCCCCAGAGGTAGACGTTAATATGTTGCCGACTTATGCAATCATGCCCTCTCAGGCTAGTGAGCCTACAGGTACCTCTGGCCCTTCTGCTTCTGCTATGCCTAGTTCTTCTGTTGCACCCCTCTCTCTTCTTCTGCTGCTGCTGCCTGCCAACCCCTATCACCCAAACGATGTTATACAAGATCCACCATCTGGCCCAATCTTTTGATGTACGTGCCTCCCGGGTAGAGGCCGCCGTGCTTGGGTTGATAGAGTGGGCTATTGCTTCTGCCTTAGCCCCTATTAGAGCTGAGATGAGAGAGCACCGGGACTTGATTGATGGCCACAGGTTGTCTTTAGATGCCCTTACGGTGTGGGTTGAGGCTTGTGAGAAGAGCCAGGGTTCTACTGACGCGGTGACGGCCCTAAAGGCCGATGTTGCTGGGTTGAGGAGAGATGTGGATGAGATGAATTCCACATATTTGTCGATGCTATTTTGGACCGTGGAGATTCCTGAGATGCCGAGAACTGATATTCTAACAAGTTTCGAGTTCCTCCGGCTACTACAACTGGAGATGATACTAGGGCTGATGATATAGATACCGAGTCTGAGGCAGAGACAGATGAGGAGAAGCTGGGTGTTAGAGATGAGGCTGTGTATGATGATTTGGTGGATCTTGAGGGGGCCATGGTGGAGACAGCCATGCAGGCATCGCTCTGAGATACGTCTATGGTGGGCTCCAGTGGAGCCAAGGATGGTGTTGAGCCGGGCACTGATGCCCAAACAGAGGGAGTTGCTGACATGCAGACTTCACCCCAGGTTTAGCCTGGCAGGATGACTCTTTTCCCTCCCTTTCTGTTATTTTTAAACTATGTTATTATTTCTTTGCATTTGAGGACAACTGCTATTTTTGTTTGGCGGGGTGAGGTATTTCCATACCCACCTCTTTGGGGTTATTTTTGTGAATATTGTTCTTTTTGGTTTTGTGGATGTTGGATCTAATTTTTTATTTACATATATATATCTGAGTTTTTGATACATTGTTTTGAATTGCAAATGGTTTTGAACCGATTTTAAAAAGTGCCACCTCTTGATGTGTGTGAATGTCGTTGTTCTCTTGAAATTTCAAGTGTCGGTTGTGGTCAATACCGATGACTTGAATAGTGCTATTATGTGAACGACACGTATGTGCAAATCGGATGAAGTGAATTAAGTTGCATAAGTCATATGTGAAAACGTAGCATCTCATTGTGACTATGTAATTTGTTGAGTGGAACTCTTGTGATGATAGTGCACACTTGCAAAAATGGTTAAGTCTTGTTTGATGATTGTGTTGAATGTCGTGTGTGGTGAGGTTGACTTGAAATGCTTGCTTGGTACACCTAGAACTTGCCCCGTTGGTCCAATTGGCTTATATGAGTGAATGATAGAGATGATCTTATGCATAATTTGTGGAGAGTGAACCAATTTTTCCATTATACCTCTTTGTGAGTACCTTGTGAGAAGTGTGAACCTAGCTTGGGACCACTTGAGCCTATCCTTTTCTTTGGAAGAAACTTGAACAAATGACCACTTTTCTTTCCCACCTATAATCTTCATGAGGCATTGGTTGTTATAAATAGCCAACTTAGGCCAAAAGCCTAAGTTGGGGGTGTGGTGGAAAAAGGAGGTAAATCAAAAAGTTTGAGAAATTCCCCCCTTTGAAAGATCTTGTTGAAAAAGATGGAACCCCTCCATATAAAAAAAAGAAAAGAAGAGAAGAAGAAAGAGAAATGAATAAAAAGGATTGAAAAAGAGAAATATTGTTGAAATAAAGTGTGTGAAATGAGCAAAATAATTGGGGTATCCAATAAGTTGTGCTTAAAGGAATAGGGTGTGGATTTTAAGAATCGAAAAGTATTGTAGAGAAGGTGAAAGAATGAAGTGCAGGCCATGATTCATGAAGGTAGAAGTCACTAAGCCTAAATGATCATACCATTACCCTCAACCATGTTACAAGCCTAGAAAGACCATTGTGATCTTGAGTGAGCTTCTTATCATGTTGATTGGAAAATACGGGCAAGCCTATGGGGAAGGATCATGCATGTGTTTGTTTTTGAGAGGGTGAGAGTTGTTTCTGATTTCGAATTCTTAAAGTTGATGAGCTTTGTGTGAAGCATGGAATCATTTTTAGTGTGAGGGCATTTGTATGCGTTTGTTGAGCTTGAACTTGCATATGAAGCAAACATTGTGAGCTTTAGTCCATTCGATGATGGTTAGTCACAATTTGAAACTTAGAGTGCACAATTGAATATTGCATGTGTAGTTTGTACCTCTTGTGTGCATGTATCTTGAGTCTTGTGTAGCACTGTTTGTAGACATCCTTGTTGATCTGATTGATCTTGAGTTTTACTTGAGAAGAAGCAAAACTTTGAGTTGGGGGGGTTGATGAGTGTTAGATTTTGACTCATTTAGGGCTTGGTTTACATAGTTTATTGTCCTCAAATGCCTAATTTATGCTCTAAACTGATGTTAAAGTGTTGATTTGCAGCAATGAAGGCAAAAGAATAAGGCAAGGAAATTACTGGGAGAAAAGGAGCTAAAAAGATGAAAAAGACTGAAGACAACAAAATATGAGAATCACCAAAGCCACTCGGCGACTCGCCGAGTGGCACTTCAGCTCACCTAAAGGTCTAGACTGCCAGCCTTGGGAAGAAGCCAACTTGGCGATGTATATAGACTTTCGGCGAACCGCCGAATGGATTGAAGACACAAACTTGGATCGCCTAAAGTCACAGAACCCTGAGCATAAGGAGCTAAGAAAGACCGGCGATAGAATGGAGCGATTGGCGCGTTGCCAAATTGGTCGGCGATGCTCGACTTACTTCGCCTAATGGCCCTGAAAGCCAAAATTTGGGAAACTATAAATTGAATTTCAAAAAGGAGAGAATAGAGTTTTTTTTAATCCAATTCTAATTTTCTTCTGAGTTTAGTAGTTCTCTGAGTATTTTTCCATTGTACAACCTTTTTGAAGGAGTTTTCAAGTAGATTTGAAGTTGGGTTTTTAGTTTTGAGCATTTTGGACTATTGTAAAGACTTGGATTGCATTACCCAGATTATATAGAACGTAATTGGTATTGAATTCTTCCCTTTTATGATGTGTGGCTAAAACCCCAATTCTTAGGGTGTGATCCTGTGATTATTTGTCTAATTAGCTTATGGGTATTTTTCTTTAATGATTTAAATGTTGTTTTTAAAGTGAGTTTAATTGATAGTTGAATGTTAATTTATGAATTGTAGTTGCAAATACAGTTTTAGCTTAGTGTTTTAGGGTTGCTTAAGAGAGGTTTTAAAACCAAGGTTATCGATTGATGATTGTAGTATGTGGGTTGTTGTGGGTTCAGCTCGAGAGAGTGAATCTTAACTCATTCCTACCTATCTAGCTCGAGAGAGTAAATAAATTATGGTTTTGGGATGTTTATAGTGTTAAGCTTGTTGAGGTTCGAGAGAACTCGCTTGAATCGTAATAGTAGATAATGATCGCTTACACCTAGTGTTGGATGAGGTGTAGTTTGAGCGTTTATCAGGAAGCAGAAGAAGTTATGATGGCCAAGTATCCTCACCTCTTTCCTTCTGATTCTGTTTCTGCTTGAGGTAATAATTCCCCTCCAATCTCTCAGTTTACTCTTGTGTAATTCAATATCAGTATCTTGTTCCCTCAGTTATCCTTGCATTTTAGCATATTTGCATGTTTATGAAACTCAGTTCAGTTAGATATCAGTTTCTAGTATTCAGCTGGTAGGGATTTCAGCTCTTTCCTCCAAACTCAGCTTGTTTAGACTTCATTCGAGGACAAATTACCCAAGGGGGAGATATTGTAACACAAAAATAAGAACTAAAATTGAACAGGAGAGAAGGGCAAACCACAGAGGGGGTCCACGGGGCGTGAAGAGGACCACGACCCGTCACCCTACTCGTGGTTGTGCACCAAAAAAAAGGTGAAAGACCACAGACCACTACACAGTCCCTGGAGCTCCACACGGGTGATTAACGTTTCAAGCACACCTCATCCAATTCTAGGTGCAAATGATCGTTAAGTCGTATAAAGTCCAATGAAGAGTTGGGGTCGAACCCACAGGGAGCGGTACGTGTTCAAATTTAATTAGGAAGTACAAACGTTGTCTAATCAGCTATAGGAATAGAAATTATCGAAAAAGACATGTAAACAAGTCAAAGGGGGTGACAACAAATGTCAGATGGAGGGGGGGTTTGGTTTGCAATTATAAGCTACAACGTAGTCACACAAAATTGAAATAATAATATAGAGAGGAATTCTCGAGATGTGATGGATTATAGGAAAATTTCTCTATATGGGTAATTGAAACTACTAATAAATAGATAAATATCAGTGGGTAGGCTGGGCAATGAGTGAAATAGCTTTCTCTCGAACAACTACTTCGATTCAAGTGATTTCTCTCGAACATCAACAAGCTTAACAAATAAGAACCCACAACCTTAATACATCCTCTCTCTCGAGCAAGATGGGTAGTATTTGGTTTGGGATTCACTCTTTCGAGCTGAACCCACATCAACCCAATACCTACAAACCATTAATCACACACTTTGGTTCAAAAACCTCTTTCTCAAGCAAGCTAAGAACTCAAAGTTAGAACTGCATTTGCAACTACAATTCATAAATAAAAACACAGCTAATTATTAAACCCACTTCAATATAGCATTTTAAATTAGTAATAAGCAATACCCATAAGCTAATTCAACCCATAATCACATAATCACACCCCAAGAATTGGGGTTTTAGCCACATATTATAAAAACAGAAAAACGGTTACCAAATGCATTAGCCATGGTATGGGTAAGAGTCTCCAAAGCCTTTACAATGATTTCCAAGAATGAAATTCAAAAACCACTTTCCAAATCCTCCAAAATTGTGTAATTCGAACTCAAAAATCCAGAGTAAACTCTAAGTCTAGAATGGGAACCGTAATATCTGGGAGAGGACTCTGGAAAAGAACTACTCAAAATTACATTTAAAATCCCATTTATGGTTGCCCAAAATTTGGCCTGAAGAGCCATTAGGTGAGGTAAGTCGGGCTTGCCGAGTGGTTCGGCGATCCGCCCCTTGCTCTCTTCCATCGCCATTTTGCATTGGTTCTCAGCATTCTCAAGTCCTGTAACTTGGGGCGATCCATTTTGTCATCGCGAAACTGATCGGCGATTCGTCGACTGCCCATTTCTGTCGTCATCTTGGTTTCTTCCATCAGGGCTAGCACGCTGGAACTTTAAGCGGTCTGAAGAGCCACTCGGCAGTTCACCGAGTGGTCTTGGCGATCACCAAGATTGCTCTTCTCCACTTCTTCAGCTTGTTCAGTCCCTTTTTGCCTGTTAGTGTCCTTGATTTGCTCCATACTCCACATGCCTGAAAATCAAGGCTTTAACATCAGTTTCTAGCACAAATTAGCCATTTGAGGACACTAAAAGTATCAAACAAATCCCTAAATGAGTCCAAATGTCGAACTCATCAAAATCCCCAACTTAAACTTTTGCTTGTCCTCAAGTAAAACTCAATATCAGCAGTTCAATAAGGATGTCTACAAATAGTGTTGCATAAGACTCAACATAAATGCACACAACAAGGTTCAAATTACTCAAACAATGATCAATTGTGCACTCAAAGATTCAAATTGTGACTCACCATTATCAAAGATGCTCAAGTTCACAATACTTGCTTCAAATGCAAGTTCAAGCTCAACAAAGGTACTCAAATGTCCTCACAACAAAGATGATTCCATATTCACAAAAAATTTCTCAACATTTTAAGGTTCCGAAATCACATACAACTCTCACACTCCCAAAGATGAACACATGCGTGACTTCACCCATAGGTTTGCCCTTATTTTTCAATCAACTTTCGTTTCAGCTCACCCAAGATCACGAAGGTATTTTCAAGGCTTGTAATGGGGCTGAGTATAAAGGTATGGTCATTTAGGCTTAGTGGCTTCTACCTTCATGAAGTATGGTCTGAACATCACTTTCCTTCTTTTCTTAATCATTTCAAACATGCTCATAATCCACCCCATTATTCAACTTCATATGAACCCCGGATACCCCATTTCTTTTGCAATTTTCACTACTGTATTTCACAACTTTTTCGATTTTTTCTTTTCTTTCTTCATTTTCAATTCCTTTTCTCTTTTCTCTCTCATTTTTTACATGGAGGGGTTCCATCCTTTTCAAATCAATCACACAAAGGGGGATTTCTCTCACTTCTTGACTTTCCATCTCTTTTCACCACACCTCCAACTTAGGCTTTTTGCCTAAGTTGGCTATTCAAACGAACCATACTTCATGAAAGTTATGGGTGAATGGACAAAGAGAGGTCACAATTGCTCAAGCTTCTTCCAAGAAAAAGGGTAAGGCTCGAAAGATGCCAAGCAAGGTTCACACATCTCACAAGGTTGGCCACAAAAGAGGTATATTGTCAAATTGGTTCACTCTTCAAAGTTCTTGCCTAAGATCATTTCAAGTTCTTGCATTACTCAATCAACCGGACCAATGGGGCAAATTATAGGTGTCATCACACACAATGTTCAAAGTAATCTCATCACACAAGGCATTGGTACCAATATGAAACAAGACTCCACACTTTCTAGCTAGCGTGCAATGTTCATCACAAGAGACTCATTCGACAACCGGCTAGTCACAACGAGATGCTAAAAGTTCACATATTGCCTATGCAACTTAGTTTGCCTCATCGTAGCCGTACATTCATTCTATTCAATTAGGAGCACTATTCAATTCATCGGTATTGACCATAACCGACACTCAAATTTGCAAAATAACAGCCACAATCACACATAAAAGAGGTGGCAATTTTTTTTTTAAATTTGGTTCAAAACCATTTCCAGTTCAAAACAAGGGGCCACAAGCTAAAAACAGCCACAACACACTTCAACAATCAATATGTATATATCAAAGCCCAATATTCACAAGAATATCATCAACACAAAACCAATATTCACAAAACAATCACAAGAGGTAGTTATGGAAATACTCCACCCGACCCAATAAAATAAGCAGTTGTCCTCAAATGCAACTAAAATAATAAAATGGTCAATAAAACAACAGAAAGGGAGGTAAAAAGTCATCCTGCCAGGCTAAGCCTGGGGTGAAGTCTGTATCTCAGTCACTCCGTCTGTCGGGGCATCAGTGCCCAGGGTCTCAGCAATCTTGGCTCCACTGGAGCCCACCATGGACACATCTTTCATAGAGGCCTGCACAGCTGAATATACCATGGCCTCCTCTAAGTCAGTTAGGCCCTCAAAAACAGCCTCCTCACGCCCAACAAGCTGCTCCTCATCAGTCTCAGCCTCGGAATCATCAGTAACAACATCAGCCCTAATCTTAACTCCGGTAGTAGCCGGAGGCACCTCATGACAGGCTGGAATATCTGTAGTCTGATCATCGGGGATCTCCACCATCCCAAAGAGTGAAGTAAAGTATGTAGACTTCAGCTGGTCCACATCCTTCCTCAGTCCAATAATATCAGCCTTCAAGGCCGTCACCTCCTCAGAAGCTCTCTATCCTCGCTCACACACCACTACTCTCACTATGAGGGCATCAATAGATTCCTGGAGAGGCATCAATGCAGCAGTCATAGCTCCCTTGATCATCCAGGGAACCTCAGATTCTAGTCGGGAATCACGTACATCAGCAGAACGACTAGGTGCTCCATCTTGAGAAGCGTGGCCTGAGTGATCGGAGGCCTAGAGGCAGAAGTGCCAGTAGCAGACCTAGCAGGAAGGGGAGCAGAAGAAGTACCCGGAGTGCTAGAAGGAACAGAGCTAGAGGTACCTGAAGGCCCAGTGGATGGAGTAGGCATAGTTGCCTCCGCAGGTAATGCATTGATATCAATATTCGGGGATGTGTCCACTGGAGCTGCTATCCTCTTATCAGCCTCGTCCCGTGTGTACTAGGCCTCTATGCACCGGATGTCAGTAGAAGATGTGGGTATCACCTCCACATCCCTCTTCTCATCACGGGGAACTCCGGCCCGATGACATAACTCTGTGATCCGTACTGGAAAGGGAAGGGACGTCTGGCACTGCTTGGCCCTCATGGCCATCTCCTGTTTAATAATCAACCCCAAATTTAGCCGCTTCCTGGCTATGATAGACCCAAGGCAGGCTGGATTTGGGTGGTGGAGAATGGACTCATTCTGTAATGGCATGACTGTGCTGCTGATGAATCCAAACCAGTACTGAGCTGCTATGTTTAGGTCCTTCTTTTTTATTGGTGCTCCGACCTCAATCCACCTCGGGGTGGTGTCAGAAATCAAGGGGGCTAGCCAACCCTTCAGGTCATCCAGAGTCTTTGTAGTGATCATACTCTGGTACTCGTGCTCAAAGTCTTTAGCCCTCTCAAACACGATGTTGATATAATCGCTGCTGCATCTCACCTTCCTCCCTCGAACAATCACAAACTCCACCGGTCTGAAGGTACTGGCCTTCTTCTTCCCCTGAGGTACCACATCACTGTAAGAAGCATAAAACTCCCAGACCCATGTAGGGATGTATGGGTCACGGGGCCTGGTGAAGACCTCGAACCTGTGGAACCTAAGGGTGTCCCACACATTTGGATGCATGTCAACTACACCATCTGTGGATAATCTTTTCTCTTCCAAGATAGTCGACAAACCCTCAGCCTTTAACTGGTTGAGCAACCGGGGAGAAGGACCCTGAACTGGTGGTGCTGGAACCACTGTCTATGCTGGAGTTGGCACTGAATCTGAAACAGGGAGGGGTCGGCTCCGGAATTCTAGATGGATTATGATTAGCTTTGGAACGAAGCTCTGCTCGCTGGGCCTGTAATAACTGGTTATCCTCCGTCTCAGAGAATGAAGCCTGAGAATCAACTGACTCTCCCTCACTACCGGAGTTGTACTCTGGTATCTCAGCTATGGGCGATTTGCCCTTTCCCTTGCCTCCCTTCGGAGGTAACTTCATGCCCTTAGCAGCTGCTTCCTCATTTATCACAATACCTCGTGTCCGATTTCGAGGCGGCATACCATTATCATCCAAGTTAGTTTTAGCCATTCCTGCAACCCACGTAGAAAAATGTTAGAAAAAGTTCAAGAAAAATGCAGAATTTTAGTTGCAGAAAGGCTCGCCAAACCATTTGGTGAGTCACTTAGGCGAGCCAGATCAGGCTCACCAAAAGTACTAGCATGAAAAATTTCTATAATCAATACAGGTCGGTGATGTTCAGGGCCATTCGGTAAATTGCCGACACCAATCAGCAAGCTAAAAGTAGCCCGCCCAAAATTATTGTCATGCCCCGAAGCTACCCCCTAGACGTGGACAAGGGACCTAGGATCACGAGTGACCCCAAGCTAACCTTGAGCTGGCATATCATAAGCATACTAAATAAACTGAAGTAAAGAAAGACTGTGCGGAAGCTAAATCATGAGATAAATTAAAATGATGGAGAATACCTATAAACTATCTGAATATATAAAATTGGGAGTTTAACAACAACTGAAAGGTCAAACTCAAATGCTAAAGCTAATTCTAACTATGTCTGAAAATATCCTCTAACTGACTAGAGGTGCTGGGACATGCCCAAGCTAAATCTAGCAAAAACTGAAACTAAGACTAAAAGCAAAGGAACATGTATGTCGTCCTCAAAGAATGAGGACTAACCACTAATACTGCTGTGCTGAAGATCGGGAACCGATCTATGCGTGATCTGGAAGCTCAGAACCTGAACCTACATCATGAGAAGATGTAGCGCAGAGTATGTGTCAGTACTTGAGAGGTACTCAGCATGCAGGGTAGAGTAAACCTGAATAATAACATAACTGAACAAAGCATATAACTGAGCAATGATATGATATAAGCATGGTACTATACTGAGAATACTGAACATGAACTAACTGAATGCAATGACCAAGTTTATAATATGCTGAAACTGAAATCTGACTGTAACTGATAACATGGTCAATGCAATAGAATCTGACTGTGAGGGAGCTACTAATAACCGACATAAAACCACATGAGCTA
>JAJONR010006211.1:0-40638 GCA_029582245.1 Solanum etuberosum | reverse complement strand
CGTTACTTTATTTTATTTTAAATTTCAAATTTATAATATCATCAATCGTTACTTTATTTTATTTTAAATTTCAAATTTATAATATCATCAATCGTTACCGTGATTCATGTTCTTTCCTTCCAAAATTCTTTTTTTATTTTTATCAATTTCTTTGTTTCAATTTATGTGGTATATTTTGAATTTCAAGATTCAAATAAATTCTTTTTTTATTATATTATTTTTTAAATAACTTGAATAATCAATTATTGTGACTTACAATTTAAAAATTCTATATCCAAATTTGATCATAATTAAATTATTTGATTTTCAATATGTCAGATGAATTAAAACATAGGAAAAGATATTTTGTACCATAAAAAGGTAAATTTGAGCCTTTGATTTCCCCTTTTTCAGTAAAATGTCAACATTGTCAAGTAATAGATAGTGTAATACTGCTAGGCTGGCATATATTTGGTCAAATTAATGTGATTGTTCCCTTCTGTGTAGTAACATGATTATTTATAAATATTTGATTGTAAATGTAATTATAATAATATATTAATTTAAAATTATTATAAAAATTTATAAACTTTAAATTTTAAATTTATGTTATTAAAATTAAAATGGATCGGGAGAAACTTGCTAGGGATGAGACAACAATTTACAATCAGGAAAACGTACATAAATCTCACTAATTTAGAAGCTAATTACTTATACAATTTAGTTTGTAATATTACGAATTTTATCAGATTTTGGTGCATCCAGATACGTTCAGATACATGAGGTCAAAATTAGGTGTAATTTGTTCGAGATACACTGTATCCAAGTGAATTCACATGTATTTAAAATACATAACAAATCTCGCTCTCCTTCCCCATCTCCCTCCTATCCCACTCGCCACTCCCCTATGTATCTGGTATCCCAGATACATGCGAATCACGCCAAATACATACATATACATGTATCTAGTGGTACATAATTATCTCGCTCACCTCCTCCCCATCCCACTCGCTTCTCTCCCTATTATAGTATATCTGACAACAAAAATACATGTATCTAGATATATCTTCCTCAATATATAATAGAAAATTCTTAATTAGTGGTAAGATACGTAATATTTTTGAAAATATAAATAATAATAGTATACATTATAGTGCAGTATGACTAATTATGTAGTTTACTATTACAATTACAATTATGGCCACTTCACTTATTCTCTCTTCTTTGGGAACTCTTGTTTGGATTAGGCTTCTGATTCTTTAATTGTAGCATATCATTAATAATTAAAATACTATAATTATGATTATACATTATCTTTTTCTTCATCAGTGAATCGTCAGCAGAAAGGGATTAAGGAGAACCCTAGGCCCGCCTACGTGGCACCACCACAAATCAAAATTCCTTTTTAATTTTATTTATTTTCAAAACTAGTCTTTCCCTTTTATGAAAAGTTGCGACTTTTATGAAAAGTTGTGACTTTTATGAAAAGTTGTAACTTTTATGAAAAGTTGTGACTTTTATGAAGAGTTGCGACTTTTATGAAGAGTTGCGACTTTTATGAAAAATTATGACTTTTATGAAAGGTTGTGACCTTTCCGGACAGTTGTAACTTTTCCAAAGAGTTGTGACCTTTTTGATAAGCCACAATAAGCATTTATTCACACTATCCTTTGTTGTCTATCAATAGAGGGATTTTCTGCCACTATTATTTGTAGGTTTTTTCCGCTATTGGGTAGTCGAATTCAAATACATTAATTAAGCTTCTTATGAAGTTTGTTTCAATCCTCAAAGTTTTTTCTCCTATTTCATGGAGCTTAATCTTTACTATAAGTCATAGTGATTCATGTAACTATGACAATTTCTTTTTGCTATTTTGGTGACTTTTTATTTAACTCTGTTAAATATTTCAGCAATGATGATTGAAAATTGATCTTCTCTTTTTGGCCCTTTCTACAGGTTTCTTCATATAAACAAATAAAATTGATTTTAATTACAATGCGACATTACTACTCTTGCACTTCTCAGCCCACAACTCATAACATTGCTGAAATGGTTGAATTCATTACATTTGGTCCTTTAGTAAACAAAACTTTTATTTCTGCCACTATTATTTGTAGATTTTTTTCGCTATAGGGGAGTCAAATTCAAATACATTTATTAAACTTCTTATGAAGTGTGTTTCATTCCTCAAAATTTTCTTCCTCCTATTTCATGAAACTTAATCTTTTACTATAAGTCATAGTGATTCATGTATCTATTATAATTTTTGTGACTCTTTTTAAACTCTGTTAAAAATTCCAGTGAGGATGATTGAAAATTTATCTCTCTTTTGTCACTTTCTACAGGTTTTTTCATATACTTTTTGAGAAAATTACTTGAGGGTTGTGCTATATTTAATAACACACAATAAGAAATATGTGATAACTAATACGAAACAAATGATGAAGTTTGTTAAAAGAACCAAACATATTGTTCTCTTGCTTGCCACAGTTAGTATATTCTTTTGATTATTTTTTCTTAGGTAAAAATATTTTATATGCCATTGCACTCTTTCTAGAATATTAGTATAGAGACAATTAGTCCACTTCTTTTATCGCAAGTTAACTAATTTTCCATATTTGTTTGTGTCTTCTTTTTGGGCATAATAAGAGATCAAGTTTTCATGAAACTAACAAATGTTCAAAATACACTATAATAAAAATAATGTTTATCGGCAATAAATATGCACATTAACGAAGAGTGCTAAAGCCTTTACCGATATTAATTAATTGTCATTAGATTCAATGTTTCTATAGACTTTATGGACATTTATAGAGAGTACCAATTGCCTCTGAAAATACATATTTAGCGACAATTAAACAATTAATTGCCGTTAAAGATCTTTTTTGCTGTAGTGATAACTCTTTCTTTTGATAAAGAAGTAATAACTCTTTCTTTTGATAAAGAAGTAATAACTCTTTCTTTTGGCTTCCTTCAATTAAATTTATGAATTGTAAACTTGGATACATCCCGACAGACTATCTTTTTGAAAAATATGTTAAGCATAATGCCTTTTTCTTCTTGATTGTTAGGAAAGTAAGGTTATCTTTATTATTATTTGTGGATATTTGTGAGTTCAAGTGCTCATAAAATTACACTGTGAGATTTTAATATGTTATGTGTCAAAATTTTGATTTAGAGTATCCAGTTGTGAATAGTTCATTCAGATGCCACCTACTGCTGGGTTGATAATTGCATTAATTCTTTGTAACTGCATACTATGACCATAACAATAACTATGGTTCAATTCCAAATAAGTTGGGGCCGGTGATATGAAACTTAAGCAATAGTAATGACTATGCTGAGACAATGAGGAAAAACATTTATGATACTAACAAATTTAGAGTCATTTTTAACATATACATGAAACGACATACTATAATAAAAAACGAGATTGATGGAGGTTCATATGAAATGAGCCGAAGGTCCTCCATCTGAATTTAGTTAATTATGTTTGTGTATGGACGTGATGTTCTACTTTACTTGGGAGTGTTGTTGTTCAAGGCTTTTTGGTCTCTTCTTTAACGCCTGATCAACTATTTCCATGTAGATTTTCTTTGACTTCTTTCTTATACTTAAAATCTCTCTATGACTCATAATTTTTGTATAACAAAAACAAAAACTAAAAAAATAATTGCACTTTAAGATTTCGGAGGAACGCTTTGCCTTAAGATAAAATGTTCTTGACAATGTAGTGTATGTATAAAAAATATAAATATTACTGAATGATCATATGTAAGCTTGATAAAATAGTTCAATCTCGTGCGAAGCACGAGTTATTTACCCAATAATAGATATAGACATGTATCGTTGTGATGAAGACAACATAGATCATGAACATAAATAAACTTTCAAGAAAAGAAATGAAAGTGCAAAAGTTCCGGCGGTGGCTGGAATAAAAAAAATCTACTACTTGTTAGAAGAAAAACAACAGAGAAATTAAATCCTTGTGGTGTGAAATATCACTATCTTTCAAAAGTTATTGCTTATATATTTTATAAGGAATGACAAATAATTCTCTATCAGGATACAACAAAGTCTGAAACATATATACAATTGAATCGAAAATTAAACTTCCACCAAATAGAAGCAAATGAAAGGCTTTCATAAAAATTCTCGTAGAATCGAGAATGAACTTTTGGGAATGCTTTGTATTTATATAATTTGATATGGATATTGTTCATGAAGATTCACTCTTTTTCTGAACATACACAACCTTTAGTTACTCCATTTCTGAACAAACAAAACCTTTTATTTCCCCTTTCTGAACAGACAAAACTTTTTTTCATTCTAAATATACAACTTTTTGTGTAATTAAAATTAAAATTTAAATATCAAATTCAAATTTTAACTAAACAAATTGTTAAAAATAAATTATGAAAAATATATCTCCACCGACATGGGCGGATCTACAAAGGCACAAGGGTGTCACATGACATTACTTCATTGAAAAAATGTATAATGTATATATATATATGTATGTATATGTATAAAGGAAAAAGAAATAAATAGAGGATATAATCTATAAAGTAACACCCTTTTGACACAAGAGTGCACTTAGTTTAGTTGGTTACGGCGAGTAACTTCCACAGTCAATGTCGTAGTTTGAATCTATAAGTTACCAGTTGAAAGATTTTTAGTTCTTATTTTGATATTTTTGAAGTTTTCCATTCACCAATCTTATAGCTTTTTATTCTCAATCACCTACATTCTCACCAACAAAATTATTTAAGAACAACTTATGAAACTTAATGACTAATAAGTTTGTATTATAAAAGAACTCATGGAAGAATTTTTTTTTTTTAAAATAAAAATTCTGTTTAGAAAAGGTATAGTAGTGAGTGTGGATTGTATTTTATTATACATATTTTGTTCTTTATATTAAAAAAAATATGGTGTCACATTATTTTATTTACGAAAAAGGGCCTAAAATACCCTCGAAGTATTAGAAATGGTACAAAACTACCCCTCATCCGCCTATTGGCTTCAAAATATCCTTGTCATCCACCTTTGGGTCCAAATTTTACCACTTCTTTAACAGATTCTCATTTGAATTATTTAAATATTTTTTAAATACGTGGCGCTCAACCATTGGTTATAATTTAATTAATTAATATAATTTATAAACTCCCCATTTCCCACCCATTACTAATTAAACCTGCCCCAAATCCGATCCAATTAATAAACCCGCCCGAAATTATAATTGCCCACCTATTAAACAAAACCCTTCACCCTTCGTTCCCAACATCTTCTTCTTCCCTAGTTAATTTCTTTCTAGATTGTTCATATTTTGTGATTACTGTTGCCTCTCATTTATTGAAAACTAGTCAATATTAATATTTACTGCCTTTCAAGCTCTTGTTTGGAAGCCAATGAGGATGTTTGTTTATTAATGTTGATTGAATCCCCTTTTTTATTCATTTGTTGATTAAAATAAGTTATGCCTAGCAAACACTAAAATTAGTTCTGGATTCCAAAATATCAATCAAACTGACTAAAAGATCTGACATCTAATTGGTTTGTTTTTCGATATCCTAGGAAGAAATTAACTGGAAAGAAGAAGAAGATGTTGGGAACGAAGGGTGAACTGTTTTGTATAATAGGTGAGAAATTATAATTTGAGGCGGGTTTATTATTTGGGTCGGATTTGGGGAGGGTTTAATTAGTAATGGGTGAGTAATTGGTGGCCTTCATCTAGGAAAGGCCAATGTGGTGGTCGATGCTTTGACTGGGGAGACTTCGAGCATGGGGAGTCTTGCCGCTATCAGTGTTGATAAGATACTATTGGATAGGGATGTTTAGAGGATAGCCAATAGTCTTGTCCGATTACATATTTCTGAGCAGAGCGGTGGTTTGATTGCTTTCATAGAGGCCCGGTCTTACTTAGTTGATTATAACCATGAACGCTAGTTCGACGATGATAAATTATGTCTCATTTGAGACAAAGTATTGAGGGAGGAAGCAAAGGAGGATGTCCTTGATTGTGATGGTGTCTTGAGGATCAGAGGCAGGATTTTTGTGTCCAAGGTGGGCTAATTGATTAGATTAATTCTTGAGGAGGCTCAATATTCTTGATACTGCATCCCTCCGGGAGCCGTGAAAATGTATCATGATCTGAGTCAACATTACTGGTGGTGTAGCATATAGAGGGATATTGCAGATTTTGTGTCTAGATTTTTGACTTCCCAATAGGTCAAGTGTGGGCACAAGTGGCCCAGAGGTGTATCTAAGAGTATGCATATTCCTACTTGGAAGTGGGAGCGAATCACTATTGACTTGATTGTGGGGTTTCCTACAACTATGGGTGGTTATGACTCTATTTAGGTGGTTGTTGATGTCACGTCCCGAACCTACACCTTGAACGTGACCGGTACTCGAGAACCATATCTGGCCCCCAAGTGAACCTTGGCCTGGCTGACTACTTAGCAGAAGACTTACTCAAGTAAATGGGGACTCCAAATGCATAAATTAACTCATAACGTCTCAACAACAGCTTAAATCATTAAGTGTCTGGAAATACATAAATAAAGATCAGTAATTGGCTCAAAATCTCAAAACATCAACAACAAAAATAGTGAGAGACTCCTCAACTTATAACTATCTATTAAGCCTCTAAATACTACGAGAGATGTTGAGACAAGACACTCGACAACTTAACAAAGCAGAAATAATAATGTGAAGCCCTTCGGAAAGCAAGAAGGCTCACCAAAGCTAGCTGGAGTGCAAATAGTATCAATAAAGCGCCTGTTGATGACCCTGAACACCTGTATCTTCATCATAAAAAGATGCAGGTCGAATGAAGTCAGTACATTGAATGTACGAGCATGTAAGGGGAAAACTGAAACATAGATAACTGAACTAATAACATGAGAAGACCATACTCACCTCAACTCAACTCCAATATGGAAACAATAATATGAGATGCAATATTTAAAGCTTTTAAAATAGTATATATAAACTCAATATGTATAAAAATACAATAACATACTCTTTACTCTTATTTGAGAGATTCTCTAACCGACAACCATCACTATGAGCTATCTGATGATACAGTGTCTCGCCCACGCGGCTAGTTCTCTACTATACCTTGTCGGTGTATAGAACACCTCAACTAAGTGGATCCACTAAGCTATGCTTAAAAGCAATAAGGAGTAGTCTAAAAAGTACGATCCTTCACCCATGTTGGCTACATGGTTTATGAGGAATGTGTGTTGTCTGAACTCATCCCCATATCGGTGCTCAATAATACTCCCAATAATAAAAACTCATGCTCAAATGTATAAAACACAACTCTTTCTCAATTTGAGGTAGTTACTCAAAAGATCTTCTTAAAAGAGGTAATACTCTGAAACTTCTCTGACTCATAAACTCATTTAGAAATCAACGTTTCTCTCTTTTAAATGTAAAATTGTTACATTTGGGACTACTTAATTCCCTTATATTATTTTCAATCATGAATACAACTCTTCTCATTCTCATATTTACTTTCTCAATACTTAGTTCAAAACATTGTTGATTACAAAAGAATTCTCAAAATGACTCAAAAAGACCTCTTGAACTTTCCTTTTAAACTTACTTTAGTTTGGAAAGTAAATTAAGACATGTGATTAGGACATGTAATATCTCTCAATGATTAATGAAGACTTCAAGAGTTAATA
Organism: Solanum etuberosum; assembly: GCA_029582245.1. NCBI lineage: Eukaryota > Viridiplantae > Streptophyta > Magnoliopsida > Solanales > Solanaceae > Solanum > Solanum etuberosum. The sequence continues at coordinate 32,962 of JAJONR010006211.1, read as the reverse complement.
TCAAGAAGAGAATGTAGACACGATTCAAAAGAACACATACAAAATGAAGGACAGAAAAGAAAAGGATCAGGCGACCCTAGGGTATTGAGTGGCGCTGGGCGCCAGGCCCTAAACTACTGGCAAAAGTTTGGGGCGCACTGCTAGTGCACCGCGCCAGGCCCAAACTACTGACCAATAGTCCTGGCAATATAGTGGTGCGCCTCCCCACCCCCGTACCCAGAAATCCAACAATTTTTTCTTCTCAATTTTGGGTCTTAACTCATCTAGAATAGAGTGATTTCTTCTAAACTCTTTTTGATTCATAAACCCAACACTAATTCCTCGAGATTTCACATAACCCTATCAATATTCACAACTCATACTCAAGAAACTCAAAACCTCCATTGTTAAAGAATGAAGTTAAAATCAAGAACTACTCAAGAACAATCTTAATAAACGATTCCATGGACAAATTCATGGATGAATTAGATGTATGGCGTGAGGGCGAACAAGTCCAACACTGTGAGAAGCCTTACATACATGGAAAGAATGATGTTCTTGGCGAATTCCTCAGTTCTTAAATGAATGCTTGAAACCCTGTCGTTTTCTCTTCTTGAAACTCCGCTTGAAAATTCTAAGTGTTTAGGAATGTGAAAATTAACTTAGCGTCTGATTAGACCCTTAAATTGGGTGAGAAAAACCTGGTCAAGCCTAGTGGGGTAAGGAAAATACCAAAATACTCTTTCCTTACACAGATGAAAAGCCTTAAATAGAGAGGCTCCACTCAAATGTCCATAATTTTTACTCCAAGCACTAAATTTAGCAAAATTTGCGGCGTTGGAAAGAGGACTCAAAGACCTTAGATTTGATAGATCATGGACCACCTAACTTTTTATGTGCTAAAATATATAATCGTTTGAAGTTGATCCAAAACTAAAAATTGATGGTTAACTTGTACGAATTTCTAGTTAGCTCTTCGGAAGTCCGAGGTGTTATAATATCTCCCCTTTGGGAACATTCATCCTCGAATGAGATCACACTAACCAGAACAGGGGTGGGAAGCATCTAACAAACCCTACTCAAGCACACAACATGCAATTAACATAACTCAGCATATCAACTTAAATAGTAGTTTACAGAAGTTAGTACCTCGGTTTGGAATTTCTTCGAAAGGAAAGAGATGTGGGTATCTCTTCTTCATGTCCTCCTCATACTCCCAAGTGGCTTCCTCAACAAATTGATTCCTCCATATGACCTTGACTTACGCAACCTCCTTGGTTCTCAACTTGCGAACCCGATGATCAAGAATCTGAACGAGCATCTCCTCATAAGATAGGCTATCCTTAATACTAATATTCTCGGTAGGTACAATAAGTGAAGAATCACCCATACACTTCTTCAACATAGAAATGTGGAATACCGGATGGACTGTTTCTAACTCTGACTGTAACTCCAACTCATAAGCTACATTGCCAATTCTCTCTGAGATCTGATAAGGACCAATGTATCTGGGTCTGATTTTACCTTTCTTACCAAATATCCTCACACCCTTCATGGGTGAAACCTTAAAGTTGACCTAATCATCAACCTCAAATTCCAAGTCTCTTCTCCTAACATCAGTATAGGATTTCTGATGACTTTGCACTGTTCTTAGCCTTTCTGCAATAAGCTTCACCTTCTCTATGGCTTGATGAACCAAGTCTGGTCCTATCAACTCAGCTTCACCAACCTCAAATAAACCAATAATAGATCTATGTCTTCGCCCATAAAGAGCCTCATAAAGAGCCATTTGGATAATAGAGTGGTAGCTATTATTATAAGAGAACTCGATGAGAGGCAAGTGGTCATCCCAATTACCTTTGAAATATACGACACATGCCCTCAACATATCTTCTAAGGTCTGAATTGTGTGTTCTGCTTGGCCATCCGTCTGAGGATGAAACGTAGTACTTGGATTTACTTTTGAACCCAAACATTTCAGGAAAGACTTTCAAAAAAGAGCGGTGAATTGTGCACCTCTATCTGAAATGATAAACACAAGAGCTCCATGAAGTTGGACTATTTCTTGAATGTACAACCAGTCATAATCTTCTACTGAATTTGTAGTCTTTACCGACAAGAAATGGGATGATTTAGTCATTCAATCTACAATCACCCAAATCGAATCATGCTGCGTGCGGGATCGCGGCAAGCCAATAATGAAATCTATATTAATCATCTCCCACTTCCATTTCGAAAGAGCTATATTCTGAGCCACACCTCCTGGTCTTTGGTGCTCTACCTTGACTTGTTGGCAATTTGGGCACTTGGCAACGAAATCTGCAATACACCTCTTCATACTACTCTACTACTAGACTTCTCTCAAGTCATGGTACATCTTTATGGAACTGAGATGGATTGAATATCTAGAACTATGAGCTTCTCCCATGATCCTCTCTTAGAGTTCAACACCCTTGGCACACCTAATCTACCTTGATATCTCAACACACCATCTCCCTCTTGTTCAAAAGTCATCACGTTTTGCTTAAGAAAATTTGCGTTTAGTTCAAGTAAAAGAGGATCTTGGTCTTGTTTCTCATTCACTTAAGACAGTAGTGATGATTCAACACCATTCATCGCCAGAACTCCACCTTCATTGGAATCTAGCAAACGGACTCCCAAACATGTAAGTTTGTGCATTTCTTTAGCCAATTCCTTCTTGCCTTCCTGAACATGAGCAGTACTTCTCATAGACAACCTGCTCAAAGCTACAACAACAACATTTGCCTTACCTGGGTGATAGAGAATACTCATGTCATAATCCTTGAGCAATACTAGCCACCTATTTTTTGTGAGATTTAGCTCTTTCTGTAAACATACTGCATACTCTTGTGGTTGGTGAACACATCCACATGAACACCACAGAGATAGTGACGCCATATTTTTAAAGTAAATACTACCGCTGCTAACTTGAGATCCTAAGTCGGGTAATTCTTCTCGTGAGTCTTAAGCTGTCTGGAGGCATAGGCTATCACCTTACCATTTTGCATTAATACACAACCAAGTCCAACTCTGGACGCATCATAACATACAACAAAGCCTGTTGTACCCTCTGGTAGGGTCAACATTGGGGCAGTAGTTAATCGAGTTTTTAATTCCTGAAAGCTTTTCTCACAAGCTTCAAACCACTGAAACTTAATTGTTTTTTTAGTCAACTTCGTCAACGGGGATGAAATAGATGAAAACCCCTCGACGAACCTTCTATAGTAACCAGCCAATCCCAAGAAACTCCTTATGTCAATTGGAGATGTGAGTCTGGGCCAGTTCTATACTGCTTCAATCTTCTGAGTGTCAACTCGAATCCCTTCACCAGATATAATGTGGCCTAAGAACGCCACAGACTTAAGCCAAAACTCACACTTAGAAAATTTGGCATACAACTCTCTATCCTTGAGAGTTTGGAGGACTAATCTGGGATGACTAGCATGATCCTCCTCACTCCTCGAATAAATCAGTATGTCATCAATAAATACGCTAACAAACATGTCAAGATACGGCTTAAACACTCTGTTCATAAGATCCATGAATGCTGCAGGAGCATTAGTCAAGCCAAAAGACATAACAAAAACTCATAATGACCATAACGGGTCCTAAATGATGTCTTCAGGATGTCACTTTCTCTTACTTTCAACTGATGATAACCATATATGAGGTCTATCTTAGAGAAGCAAGTGGCACCCTGAAGTTGGTCAAAAAGGTCATCAATTCTTGGAAGGGGGTATTTATTCTTTATGGTGACCTTGTTCAATTCATGATAGTCGATACAGATCCTAAGAGAACCATCTTTCTTTCTCACAATAAGATCGGAGCACCCCAAGGTGAGACACTAGGTCGAATGAAATCCTTTTCAAGAAGATCTTTGAATTGCTCTTTTAACTCAGCTGGAGCCATTCTATATGGTGGAATAGAGATAGGTTAAGTATCAGGAAGATTGTCTATTCCGAAGTCTATTTCTCTCTTAGGAGGGACTCCAGGAAGATCACTAGACTCATTAGCTCCGACTAAGTGATAGATGTACCCCTTCGAGACTAACTTTCTGGCCTTAAGATATGAAATGAAACGACCCTTAGGCACTGCTGAACTATTCCTCCACTCTAAAATTGGCTCATTAGGAAACTTAAACTTGACTAGTCGAGTTCTATAATCAACTTAGGTATAACAAGCATGAAGCCAGTCCATACCTAAAATAACATCAAAGTCCTCCATGTCTAGCTCGACTAAGTCATCCATAATGTTCTTATGATTGACAGAGATGGTACAATTATGATAAACTCTTTCTGCTAGAATAGACTCACCAACATGTGTAGAAACACTGAAGGGCTCAAGAAGTCGTTCGGGAAGAATATCGAACCTCATAGCTATATACAGAGTCACAAAAGATAGACTAGCACCAGGATCAAGTAATGCATAAACATCAACAGTAAGGACTTTGATCATTCCAGTTGCAACATTTGGTGAATCCTCTTGCTCTTGGCGACTGGTTATAGCATACAAACGGTTTGCTCCTCCGCGTGTCCCTAAAATAGCTCCTCTCGTAGCAGCTCTATCTATCGAAGCAGGTGAAGAAGATTGGGTTCTGTTGCCCTCATTACCCTTCCTGTTCTTAGGGAACTCTTTCATGAAGTGACCCATCTGAAACACTTGAAGAAGCCATAGGAGCCTTCACGACACACTCCTGGGTGGTTCTTACCACACTTAGCACATGTGGGGTCCAATTAGCCCCTTGTGCCACACTACCCTGAGACTGAGTAGGTAGAGCCTTGAAATTATGGGAGTTCTGGTTCCTAAAATCACCTCTGTTTTTGGTGCAGGCGCACTAACTGACGATAGAGAAGGCCCAATTGGCCTTTGCTGAATAGATGACCGGTTTACATTTCCGGTCTTCTACTGGCCGGATTCATGACATGCTGACTTAGCCCTGTTACTACTGAACTCTTTCTTGTCTTTCAACTTATCTTCCTCAATCTCCTGCACATGGATCATAAGACTGTCTATGTCCATGTCCCCTATCAACATAGCCAGCTTACCTTCCTTACTTGACAACAGGGATAACCTAGACACAAACAGGCTCATCCTTCTTCTCATATTAGCCACCATCTCCGGAGCATAACGGGACAACTGAGTGAACTTAAGGCTGTACTCATGCACAGTCATGGACTCCTGTTTCAGATTCAAAAATTCCATTACATTTGCTTCCTTTAGTTCGCGGGGAAAGAAGCGCCCTAAGAAAGCACTTTCAAAAATAGCCAAACTCAAAAGTGGGGCCCCTTCAACCCTTTTCTTCTTCCATTAGTTGTACCAAATCGTAGCAACACCCTTGAGATGGTATGAAGCTAACTCCACACGCTCTACATTGGTAACACACAGAACTTCAAACACCTTCTGGAGTTCTTCCACAAAGTTCTTCAGATCCTTAGTGATGCTCGATCCTGTGAACTTTGGGGGATTCATCCTAAAAAATTCATGGATTCTGGATGTATCAGGCACATCTTGACGAACCCCTCTTTATTGTCCAACCTGATTTACCACAGCCTGAGTCAGCATCTGAATAACATTCCTGAACTCAACATTGGTGACATCTCCTTGAGCCAGTTGCACTTCAGGTGCATTGGAAACCTCTTGATCTTAAGGATTAATATTCCTCCTAGTAGGACGTCCTCGAACAGCTCTTCATGGAGGCATGATCTAAAATGATACGGGCAAGCAAGAGTTAGAGGAAACTTTTATAGAGTTGAACTCTATCGCATGAAAAAGAGTAAGAAGGAAGTGAAATATTTCCTAAATTTCATAGCCTCCTAATTATAGATGTGGCACGCTTCACATCGATAACAAGGACTCTATAAACACGACTTCATAGACATCCTAGAACTCTTGAACTTTGGGCTCTAATACTAAGTTTTTCACGCCCCGAGCCTACACCCTGGACGTGACAAGCATTCAAGAACCATCTTTGGCCCCCAAGTGAACCCTTGGACAATCTGACTACATAGCGGAAGACTTACTCAAGTAAAATAGGGACTCCAAATGCATAAATGAACTCAACATCTCAACAAAAGCTTAACTCAATAAATGTTTGGAAATACTTAAATAAAGATCAGTAATTGACTCAAAATATCAAAAAATCAACCACGAAAGTTGTGAGAGACTTATCAACTTCTAACTATCTATGAAGACTCTAACTACTATGATAGATGTCGACAAGACCCTCGACAACTTAACAAAGCAGGAATAATAATGTGAAACCCTCCGGAAAGCAACGAGGCTCACCAAAACTAGCTAGAGTGTAAATTGTATCAACAAAGCACTTGTTAATGACCCTGAACACATGTATCTGTATCATAAAAAGATGTAGGTCGAATGATGTCAATACATTGAATGTACGAACATTTAGGGGAAAACTGAGACATAGATAACAGAACTGATAACATGGGAAGACCATACTTACCTCAACTCAACTTCAATATGGAAACAATATTAAGAGATGCAATATTTAGTGCTTTTAAAATAGTAGATACCAACTCACAATGTATAAAAAACAATAACATACTTTTTACTTTTATTTGGGAGATTCTCTAACCGACAACCATCACTATGAGCTATGTGATGATACAATGTCTCACCCACGCTGCCAGAACTGTCCTAAACCTTGTCGTTGTATAGAACACCTCAACCAAGTGGATCCACTAAGCTATGTTTAAAAGTAATAAGGAGTCGTCTATAAAGTACGATCCTTCACCCATGTTGGCTACATAGTTTATGAGGAATGTGAGTTGTCTGAACTAATCCCCATATCGGTGCTCAATTCTAATTCCAATATTATAAACTCATTCTCAAATGTATAAAACATAACTCTTTCTCAATTTGAGGTAATTACTCAAAAGATCTTCTTAAAAGAGGTAATACTCTGAAACTTCTCTGAACTCATAAACTCATTTAGAAATCAATGTTTCTCTCTTTTAAATGTAAAAATGTTACATTTGGGAATAATTAGTTCCCTTATATTCTTTTCAATCATGAATATGACTTTTCTCATTCTCATATTTAATTTCTCAAGACTTGGTTCAAAACATTGTTGATTACAAAAGAATTCTCAAAATGACTCAAAAAGTCCTCGGGAACTTTCCTCTTAAACTTACTTTAGTTTGGACTATAAATTAATACATGTGATAAGGACATGTAGGATCTCTCAAGGATTAATGAAGACTTTAAGAGTTAATATCAAGAAGAGAACGTAGACACGATTTGAAAGAACACATACAGAATGAAGGACAGAAAAGAAAAGGACCAGGCGACCCAGGCGTACTAGGTGGCGCAGCGTGCCAGGCCCTAAATTACTGGCAGAAGTTTGGGGCGCACCTTTCCAGGCCCCAAACTACAAACCAGTAGTCCTTGCGCTATGGTGGTGCGCCTCCCCACCCCCGTACCCAGAAATCTAATGAATTTTTCTTTCAATTTCTGGTAGTAACTCATCTAGAATCGAGTGAAGTCTTCTAAACTCTTTTGGATTCATAAACCCAACACAAATTCATCGAGATTTCACATAACTCTATCAAGATTCACAACTCATACTTAAGATCCTCAACTCAAGAAGCTCAAAACCTCAATTGTTAAAGAATGAAGTTAAAATCAAGCACTACTCAAGAATCATCTTAATAAACGATCTCATGGATGAATTAGATGTATCGCATGAGTACGAACAAGTCCAACACTGTCAGAAGCCTTACATACCTGGAAAGAACGGTGTTCTTGGTGAATTCCTCAGTTCTTGAAAGAACCCTTGAAATTCTGCCCTTTTCTCCTTTAGAAACTCCGCTCTAAAACTCTAGGCGTTTAGGAATGTGAAAATTAACTTAGCGTCTGATTAGTCTCTTAACTTGGGTGAGAAAAACATGGTCAAGACTAGTGGGGTAAGGGAAAGACCAAAATACCCTTTCCTTAAATGGATGAAAAGCCTCAACTAGAGAGGCTCCATTCAAATGAGCATAACTTTTTACTCCAAGCACTAAATTTTAAAAAAATTGGTGGTCTTTTTAAGAGGACTCAAAGACCTTCGATTTTGATAGTGCATGGACCACCTAACTCATTATGTGCTAAATGATGTGGTCATTTGAAGTTGACCCAAAACTAAAAATTAATGGTTAACTTGTACAAACTTCTAGTTAGCTCTTTCGAAGTACGAGGTATTACAGTTTACAACTAACCAAGTCCACCCATTTTATCCCTATTCGTGTGAGTTATACGGTGGAGAAGTTAGCCCAAATTTACTTTAGTCCGATTGTCTGACTTCATGGAGTGCCTATTTGTATTGTCTCAGACCGAGAAGCATTGTTCACTTCTCCCTTTTGGAAGGCCTTGCAGCACAGTTTGGGTACTCGATTAGAAATAAGTACGGCCTTCCATCCTCAGACTGACTGGCAATCCGAACGGATGATTCAGGTGTTGGAGGATATGCTCCAATAAGGTAAGATCGACTTTGGTGCTAGATGAGATTAGCATTTGCCCTTAGTAGAGTTTGCCTACAACAATAATTATCACTAGAGTATTTAGATGGCCCCATTTGAGGCGTTGTAAGGCAGATTATGTAGATCTCCAATCGGTTGGTTTGATTCGACTTAGATGGATTATTTAGATACAGACTTTCTTAGAGATGGTATGAAGAAGGTTTGTATGATTCAGGATACATTTTTGATACCCCAAAGTCGACAAAAGAGTTATGCAAACTGATGAGTTTAACCCTTAATATTTATGGAGGGTGATCATATTTGGCTTTGAGTGTCACCCATGAAGTGTGTGATGAGGTTTTTGGAGAAGGGAAATCTTAGCCCTAGATTCATTTGACCTTTTGAGATTGTAAGCCGATTAGGAAAAGTAGCCTATAAGTTTTCCTTGCCATCTAGCATGTTAGCTGTGCATCCTGTGTTTCATGTCTTTATACTTCAAAAGTACGTGCCAGACGAATCATATGTGCTTTGATTTGATTCGGTAGTGTGGGGTCTAAACTTGTCCTTTGAGGGGGATCGTGTAGCCATCTTGGATAGGCAGGTCTGAAAGCATAGGACCAAGGAGATTGCTTCAGTGAAGGTGCAATGGAAGATCCGTTCAGTTGGTAAAGCGACTTGGGAGACGGAGTTTGATATGCGTGCTAGATATCCTCAGCTTTTGAGGCTTTAGGTACTTTCTATTACTTTATGTTCGAGGATGAATAAGGTTTTTAGTGGTGGATAATGTAATGACCCGGTCAGTCATTTTTAAAATTTTTCATAAGATTATAATTTTACTTATCCCGATATTGGCCCTGAATGAGTTTTGAAATTGGTTTGGAGTTTTGAGTTAAAGCGAATTATGGGATTTTTGAAATTTGAAGGGCTAAAGTTGTTAAAAAGTGGTTTTAGGTTTCTTTTGGAGTCTCTAGTATCATAATTGTATTCCGTCGATTCCACCAGTTCTTGGAATGTACAAATTTGTCTAAGCGAGTTGTCAATTTCATATTCAAAGTCTTTTTGAGGATTTGAGATTCTAAGTTGGAAAATTATGAAATTTTAGCCTTTGGGTTGACTTTGGTCAACATTCAGTGTTCGGATACTCGTATCAGATTGTTGACAGTTTCATTGGATTTGGGGAATGATTTTAGTTCTAGAGGAGGTTTTAGTTGAATTTTTAGAGGTCTGAAGCATGATGCCTTTTTAGGCATTATTTTTTCTTGTGACTTACATGGGATTTGGGTGAAGGAGACCTCTGATCCATGTTTTGACGGTTCCATTATGTACGGAATGTCTAGTTTAGTCAAGTTGCATATATGGTTTGTGTGTATGGGGTTCTAAATGAATCCTGAGGGCCTTTCCGGTGAATTTTGTGATTTTACTATTGCTGGTGTCTGTTGACCTCCACATTCAGAGAGGTTAGAAGGTTGGCCATTGCATTCATGGAGGAGTTCCCGCATTCACGAAGGGTCAGGTTTACTGACCTCTCCATTTGCAGAGCTCTTTAATCCGCTGTCCATCCACATTCCCAGACAGGGTCTGCATTCGCGGAGGACTTCCGAACAGAATGTCTTCCGAATTTCGAGGTTTCATCCCTATTTCCCATTTTTGAGTTTTGGGAGTTTTGGTGTGGCAATTTTATAAAGGTTTTTGACAAGAAATAGTTGGGTAACGATTCCTAATCTTAAATATTCATTTACCCATTTTTACTAATGAACTTAAGTGTGCAAATTAAGGTTTTTGAAATAAATAAGTTAGGGTTTCTTCAAGACCTCAAGAACTTGATAATATGGTGATTTTGAGATAAATTCTAATCCATTTTCGAAATGGTTTTCACCAATGAGTTTCAAATGCCTTGGGTAATATTTTCAAGTAAAGATTTTCAAATTCAAACCTCATTTTTGGAATTGGGTTTTTTAGTTGATTGATCCATTTTTTCAAAGTGTATGATATGAGTTGTTATTTACGAAATCTTATTGTGATTACTTGTTGAAGTAGATTGTGTGGCTTTGAACATTGTTTGGAAAGGAAAGACTCAAGTCTCGGATTGACTTTTGATTAAATTAAGGCATGTGATCTTCTAAACTGTGTAAAACTTGTAGAATCTTGTATTTCCCTTCATTGTGTGTTTTGGGAGTAATGGAAATGAGGCGATGAGTTCAATTATTTACTTGATTGATCTTTATGAATAAAAACAGGGGATTAATGAAAAAGGGCAACGTGTTGATAGTTGTGCTTTGCGAATTGCCTTGTTGTGAACCCTTATTTGTTGATTGATGAAATGCTTTGGGGACATTATTATGGACCTGAATTGCTTGTGTTTTTGTCTTTTTCTTATGGTGTGGAATCACTTATTTGCATTAATTTATGTACATTGTGATGAGACATGTTATGATATTGTGCCGAATGGAAATGGTTTTGGCAGGTGATATGATATAAAGTTAAAGGGAAATGGTTCCGACTGGTTTTATTGTGCCAAAGAGAAATAGATTCGGCAAGTGATATGATTTAATGCTGAAGAAAACTGGTTCCGGCCGGTGATATTGTCCCGATGGGAAATGGTTCCGGCAAGTGTTTGATTAACTTGATACTTGTGATTGATCTACTTGATACTTGTGATTAACATACTTGGTACTTGTTGGTTGTTGAATTTTGATTGTTGGACTGTAATTGTTAAGCCTTGAGAACTGTTTATTGTAAAACTGTTAGGTTGGGCTGATTTCTAGGCAGGTTGTAGTTTTGGCGATTCGATGGGATGAGAGTGTCTCGACCCAAAGTAGATCCTAGATGTGACATGACATATAAGACCCCAAGAGGCCCTATAAAGCCACTGAGCATACATCATACAAGACAATAGAGTTTAAGAGAGTTTAAAAAACAATTTCAAGGTATAAGAGTTTATAAAATATAGCGGAAGTCTAACATAGTCTAAAGCCATCTAGTATATCAAGAGTGATCAGGACGTAACCCGTACATCACATACAATACTAAAAAGTAAAGACTATGAAATAAAGGCTCGGTCCTCGAAACATGAGGACTCACCAATCTTCAATATCTACTAAGTGATCCCTAGCAACGGAGATGCGAAACTGGAGCGTCGGACCCTACATTTGGAAGAATGTAGGCAAGAGTATGCGTTAGTACAAATATGTACCAAGAATGATAGCAATACATAAAAGTATGAAAACCATGCAAAAGGGAATTTTCATGACATAACATGCAATGAGCAAGCTAATTCAAAAGATGAAAGGGGTTAGAAAACACAATTCATAAAACATGGTCAATGCAAGCTTAACATCTGTAAACATTCGTGAGATACTTCTTGAAGTAACCTTAGTTCATTATTGTGGGAGATTTACCTTTAACCGACATAGAGACCATGTGAGCTATTAACATGGAATTCAGTGTCTACCCCACACCGAAAAGAGGTGTTCTCATTTGCCAAGGTAAGATCCATGAACTTCTAGCTTACGTGGATCCACTAGCTAATGTCTATCTAGAAAACCTATGGTGGCACATAGTTTATGGGACATTGTAATCGCCACTTGTCCACTCGGTGCTAAGCATAAATCACACGGAATATTGATTAGTCTTATCTTTTCTTAACATTCATGAGACATGGGTAATCACCGTTTGTCTTTTCATTGGAGGTCATGGGTAATCACTGCTTGCCTCATTATCCATGGAAGGGCACATCAAGTAGCCAATCCAAGCTAGGTTTCATTAGAATAACTCCTTAAGTCTTTATTCAATTTAGGTGAGAAGACCCTTCAACCTTATGAATACTTTATGTGAGAAATTTTTTCACAACAACAACAACATTGATGCTTCAATCTCAAAGCAAGTCTTAAATCATTTTCATTAATTTCATAAGAATATGCATATCTTCATAAACTCATCTTTCGTGATTCGAAAGCTTCATCATATGAACAATTCTAGAAAATATGGATTTCACATAGTTTCATGGGGATTCAACTTAGAAACATGAATTTCTTCAATTGATGCATAAAAAGACATAAATCAATCAATAATACCATAATTGAAAAGAACCCATGAGATTGAGTAAAAATCCTAACTTCCATTTGAGATTCTACCTTGTTAAAATACAAGAATTTAGGAACCCTATGGAGGAAAGGACTCCATAGGTGAATACTATCATACCTTGATGCCAAGTACATACACTCAATGGTGAAATTGGAGACTTGACTTGAAATCCTAGTTTTCTTCTTCAAGCTTCTAGGGAGAGAATATTTGGGAGGATGAACTTGTTCTTCTTTTAGGAATTTGATAGAATGAATTCAATTGGGGAGTTTTTCGTGTAAAAAACGTTTATATAGGGTCTTTAATAGAAGGGAAAACGACATAGTATAGGGTTAGAATAACTAGGAAAAGACCCAAAAGCTCTTTTGAAATAACTGCTGACCCACGTCGACGGTGGGGACCTATGGTCCGTGGGTCCACCTACGGACTGTCCTGGTCGACCGTTGATGGGTTCAGAAACTTTATTTTTGGACCTTCAACTGACGGAACCCATGTACGGTCCGTTGGTCAACCTACGGTCCATACATGGCCTCCGTAAGTTTAACTGGGATTTCTTAAAATCTTACTAAGTCTGAGATTCACCTACGAGACCCACCTACGACTGGTGCATGGGACAACGGGTCGTCCTGGTGAACCGTATGTAAGTACTGAAACTTTTACAATTTTGAAAAACTGGGACTGGCCAACCACGGGCCTACCTACGGATCGTGTGTCAGGCCACGGACTGTCAGTGGCTCCGTTGGTACTTGCACCAGATCCTGAAAAGTTGTAATTTCTTATCTTTTTGAATTCGAGGTGTTACAGAGAGGAGTACTCATATTCTAGCTTAGTTTTAGTTGGTTATTTGTTGAGTACCATGTTCTTTGGTACTCACTCCTTGTTTTGACACTTGTATAGGTTCCGAGCTTGGATCCGTGTGACCTTTCTCCTTCATCCATTTTTGAGGCTTTTTCAGGATACATTGAGAGGTAGTTTCTTGTCATCCCGGTGGGCCCATGTTTTGTTTTATTTGAGAAAAAAAGACATTGAGAGTTGTAATTATATTTCAATTTTGTATTAATATATTAGTGGCTTGTACACATAACAACTAGGTTTTGGAGGTGTTTTATGAAATTGGCTAAATTTTCTGCTCTATTGCTATTATTGCCTTATCTTTCCGCATTTCTTTCGTATTGTTGGGTTTGAGTATGACTTGTCTTGCTTGAATTAGACGAATGTCATCACATCCATTTCGGGTCGTGAAATTCAGTGTTATCCACTTTTCAGTTGTTGAATTATGTTATCTTAGTGTCATGTCATGTCATGAAGTTAGCTTGGGGTCACTTGTGGCTCTAAGAACCGTGTCACGTCTAGGGGATAGTCTCGGGATGTGACATGAAAATGATACTAAATACAACAAATTGATATTGAATATAGATGAAATTGATATTGAATACAAATACAGTGAATATAAACATATACGTAAAATTGTGAAACACATATACACTAGATATAAATAGTTAAATACAAATACAAACAGTCATTGTGAATCACATGTATAGTGATTTGGATATTTTAAAGTCTTACCTTTTTTCTAAAATAAATTAAATATTGAATTTATTATTATAAAGAGTAATTAAATTACATTAATCAAGTTTAAATCTTGGAAAGCTAACATAAATACAAATTTCTTGATTATGAAACAACAAATCAAATTAATATTAATGGAACATATAAGGAAACATCTTCAAAAATCATTATTAGTATGATTTTCTCGTTACTTAATGCGTTTCAGTTATAAAAGATCTTCAATAGCTTAAAATAGGAAACTTTTAACGTGCGTGTATATGAGATACACTGGCCAAATAAATTAAATATATTTATCCAAAATTAATCTTAAACAACTTATATAATTATTGGAACTATCATTTTGTTGAGTAATTAGCACATATTATAACATAATTTATGAAAGTTTTATCCCTCTATATTAGAAAAAGGAATAGAGAGGAGCTTGAGGTCAAAAAGATACTTTAATAATTTACTTTTTTGGACCAATTAAAATCTCAATATCACTTTTAAACTAAAGCAATATAGCAGTATTATTTGGCTTTTTCAATAATGGCCACGTGAGCCTCTTGAAATAAGTTGCTAATTGATTTACTTTCAATTATCATAAGAAATTTAGTTTGAAATTTTATCTATTTTGGTGTAGAATTTAATTACTTGCTTCATTTTATTTTAATTGATTTCTATATATATAATTTTTTATTTTTTATTTTAATTTTTTTTTTCAAAATTTGACTATCATTACTTTAAGTAATTACTTAACACTAAGGATAGCATGAAAGAAAACGTAGTAAAAATTTCTTGATTTAAATATAGAGGAGTAACATATATTATTTAAAAAATATCTAAAACGTACTATAAATCAGAATAATAAATAATTTAAAATATTTTTTAAAAAAAACATAATGAGCGGAGCTTCAGGTCAACCTATTGAAGGGGTATTTTTGTAATTTCACCTGATTTTAACTTTTTTTAGGAGAGCTCAAATTTGTTAACTGCTTTGACACACACAATTTAACATGTCAAAAGCTTATACTCTCTTGGTGTTTATAATTTTTTGTCAATGAAATAGATTATGCTAGAATTCATTTACAATGGAAAACTTAGCAGATGACTTCGGGGTAGTACTTCTTCATTATGATTGCTGCAAAATACCTCTGTCTTGCCTCTGAGGTGATCTTGTGATTCTCTCTCTTTACATTCATACTTCCTCAACAATAAAAAGAATGAACAAGTGATATAGTTTGACTTGTGAGCATCTGTAGAGCCATTTTATGAATGATAATATTTAATCAATTCAACGTTGAAAAATATCATTTTACTCGGGCAATCATTATATGAATTGTTAACATAGTTCTATAAGTAATAAGTTTACAAATTTCAAATAAATATAAGAGTTAGAACCATAGATTTGATTCAAGAAGTTGATAATTTGGTATACCCCACATTTTACTATGCTTGTTGTAATGCTTGAAAATCTAAGAAGAAATGGGAAAAGAATTTACAATTCACTTTGTTCAACACTTTTCAACTATTGATTGATATTTTTGACAGAATATTACTCTAACTTATCAAAAATTTAATGAAGAGAGTATAAAAGGAGTTAAAAAGAATAAAATTATGTAAGTATTAGTGGAGAGAGTGTAAGAAAACAAAATAATACTTTCTTGATTTCATCTATTTGAATGGTGTTAAAGAGAATAAAATAATAATTTTAAATATATACTTTTTATCATAAATAATCAATGTTTTTTCCATAAAAAATTAACACATAATTTATTCTTGGTAAAAAATTGAGGCCCCTAAAATTGGGGCCTAAGGTCAATGCCTTATTAATGTAGGGAAAATTGTATGAAATAGCAAACTATTAATTCAAATTAAATGTTATAGCCATAGTTTATTTTATTTGCAATTCGCAGCAACCATCCCATTTTTTTGCCATCTGGTTCGGTATACAATTAGCCATTTTCGGTATACAAATGTATAAAATGTATAAAATGCGTTTGTGTTTGTATAAAGCGAGAGAAAAGTGTATATAGAAATACAAATACATATATTTTCGTCCTATACACTTATAATTATATAAATACAGATCTTATTATATAAATTATAATGTATAAATGAATTTATACAAAACTGAACAATTTGTATAAAATTAGATGTATCTAGTGATTTATACAAATCAAAAGCTCCATAGCAAACAAAAAATTTACTATGGAGCGCAATTATGCAAACTATAACTATAACATACAAATATAATTTTTATGTTTGCTATATGTGAAAGTTGCTCATTAAAGTATGCATAGAGCCGGCCCTGAGACATGCTTTAATGTGAAAAACACCTATAACCTAGGTATAATTGATTCTATTTGTTCTGTTATGGTTGGATTTTTTCCCTTATAATATTGTTTAAAATTTAAAAGTTATTCCTATTGAACTATTGGAAGGTTACATGTATCAACCTTTGAATAATACTACAAGAAAAATTGTATTCTAAAAGTAATTATAGGTTGAGTTTGATTAGGATCCTAAGGAGTACCAATAAGTCAAACTCTTTTTATGTATAAAGTACAGAATTAATCCCAATAATTTGGACTATAATTACATAGTATCCCGACAGTTTTTTAATTTACAAAAATTCTGAATTTTTTAGAAGATCGCCGATACATAGCAACGATACATAAGTTTACATTATGTTGTGTTAAAATTGGAAAATAACATAAATTCAATTAATACTCATGTTATGCACTCCATCACGTTTTAATTGCTGCTACTCAATCCCTCATTATGCGTAACAGATTCAAAGTTTCAAAATTCAAACTAGTTCAAGCAAATCGTCAAAATTCCTATCAACTCTTCTTCAAATTTTGTAATTTGGAAGAAGATACATTATGAACATCTCAATTTTGCTGAGACATTGTGGAGTCTGAAATAAATTACGAACAATACAAAAGTGATGGAATCGTTGTTGGGGAGAATATTTCCTTTATGAATATGAAATCAACAATTACAAATCAATTAGAAAATAATAAATTGAGGAACAAAATTGACGTTAGATACAACATAGAAGGTAATTCATCTCTAATGGTTATTTGAAATGACATGGGAGTAAAGTTCTATGTGAAGGTGAAGAAAAACGAGCCTGAATTTGTAATGTATACACTGTGCCTAAATACAACAAATAAAGAGGCTGGTGAGTTGATTTTCATTGATGCAAAATCTGGTGCCGTTGTTTGTATTAAAGGCACCAATAAAGATGCTCGTGCTCTTGTTGTGGTTGAGTCAAGCAATAGTGATACATTTTATTTAACAGAATTGTAAATAACAAACTACATATATGATCGAAACAATACTGAAGGAGAAACACTTTTAAAACTTTAATTTTAGAGTTAAGAGATCTGAAAAAAAAGAGTATGGAATTACGTGTATAATGCTGGATAAATCATTTTATTTTTATTTTTGTGATATAGCTGGATTGTTTGTACATGATACATTACTATCTATGTATCTTGTTGAAATTCAAATGTCCTATTTTATGCACCAGATACATTCCAAATCTATTTGTTATCCATAACATGTTTGTTTTGTGAAAGATTACGGTGCATTAGATTCGATCCACCAGATACACATCTAAAAAAAGTTAATCTTTAACGATACATTGTTCAATTTTATTTTAGCAGACAATATTATTTTGACATGATGCATGATAAATATACATAGTACATAAGTAATTGTTACTATATTAATACTAATGAAAATAAATTTTATAATTTTGACATTTGGTAAATTTGAGATACATTGCGTTAAAAACATAGTGCAACTATGTCTTAATCTGTTACTCCGAGAACTATGCATGGACTATGTAAGCATCTTGTAGGATAAACTCAGATATCTTCAAAGTGAAACATTTCAATGATGTACATACATGTCCGCTGAGAAATAGGATATTCACAGCAGTTCAAGTTAAGATAGCCTTTGTTAGTAGTATTACGACTCTGAAATTGGTGAATCATAAGACAATTGACACTCTAAATGACGAGATTAAAGTTTCCTTGGGTTGATATTATTTACCAAAAAGTGTGGTGTGCTAAGGACTGTGCAATAGATATGGTAAGGGGTAAACTTATAGATGGATATAGAAAGATTCCTAGATACATCCATATGATAAATACTGTGTATCCGAACTCATACATAAGAATACACAAGTCAGCCAACAATGAGCTCATGTATCTATTTATAGCATTAAGACCACTGATGAGGGGGTTCAAATTCTGCAGACTGGTAGTTGTTGTGGACGGAGGTCATCGGGGTGGTGCTTACAAAAGAACTTTTGTATCGGCAAGCGCACTCAATGGGGCAGGTGTGTATTTTGGTAATTTTGCTTGTATTTATAACATCCCAAAAATTTCTAAGCAATGACCTGAACCATTTTTCATTTGTGTATAAGGTCGTACATAGTGATTCTTAATTGTGTATAGGTGTTAAGGTCAATTTTAGTGTGGGAATGATTTGGAGGTTAATTAAGGTCACAAAAATCCCCTAACACAAAGTTGAGTTGAAAGCTTCCTTACCGATTGAGTTTTGATTTAAGATTCTATTTTGGTCAACTTCAAACTATAACACCCCAAAAATTTCTATGCTAAGACCCGAATCATTCATCATTTGTGAAAAAGGTCATTTCGGGTGATTCTTAAATTTGTTCTTAGGTGTTAAGGTCAATTCTTCAGTGTGAGAATAAATTTGGATATGAATTAAGGTCACTAGAATTCCCTAGCACAAAGTTGAGTTGAAAGTTTTCTTACTGATTGAGGTTCAATATAAGATTATATTTAGGTCAACTTCAAATGATTATATCTCTCCAAAAATAATGAATTAGGTGACTCATAAACCATCAAATTAAAGGTCTATGAGTGCTCTTTGCAACGCCACCAAGTTTGTCTCAGTCCTTGTTCTGAGTAAAATATTATAACTGATTTACTAGAGACGCTCTAACCTTGAATCAGCTTCGCGATGGCTCCGCATTACAGAGTGAATACAGACCTCACTGTCCACTGGAATAAAACCCCGACTTTCAGTTTAAGGGTATTTTTATCCTAAAAACCTTTAAGAAGTTATCTAAATTACCCTAAACATGCAGAAAATCAGTTTTTATTATCAAACCCTCTCATTAACTGCTATATTCCTATGCTCAAGAATTTGAAGAAATACTAAGGCTAGAGTTCATCTTCCAAGATTTTTCTTCAAGTTTCTTCAAGAACATTGTCCTTCCAGGTATGTAAGGCTATTCATAGTGTTGGACTAATTTGTTCTCACACCCTACATCTAAATTCACTCAGAAAGAGCTAAATCCAATATTCTACTCAAAGATCCATGGAATTCTAAATTTGAATTGTATTCTTATTCCAATTTTTGATTTCGTAATTATGAGATTATGATATTTTAAGCATGAAGATTATTGGGTTGTTATTCATACTTTTATTTTACATGAACCCTAGTTGATGATATTTTGTTCAAAGTCTTTGTGCATTTAAATGCATGCATTGATTTTGAAAATTTAAAGTGTGTCTAAGAGTATTTTAAAGTATCTTTTGAGAAGCGTTTAAGGGAACTATATGATTCTCAAATGTAGCATTTTTATATAGGGAAAAAGTATTATTTTTAGGAAAGTATAAAGTGTTTTCAGTTCTTATATATCTATTTCTGACTTGAAAGATAAATCTATAAGTGTACGTTTTAAATGCAAGTTTTGAACAAAGTCTTTAAAGGAAGAATCAAATGATTTCATATGTACTAATTGACAGATAAGAAAGAGAAAATATAATTGAGGTTTTTGAAAGGTACTTCAGAAAAGAAAAGCGAAAAGTAAAGTAAAGTAATAGTCCCTTTCTTTATAAAGGGTGATTGAGCATAATGAATACTGAATATTTTTGGAGTAGTATCGAGCACCAAATCGGGTAAGAGTCTATTTTAAAATCAAGTCCCATAAAACTTCGTAGCCACCGTAGGATATGATAGCACCGAATTATCGTGTTACTCCTCACTGCCTTTGAGAAGGCTTATTAGATGGATCCATAGTTACAGTAGCATCCTATACCCCGACAAGGTATAGAATTACCCTTGTAACGTGGGTGAAACGTTGTGTCATTTCTAGGATCATAGTAATGGTTGTCGGTTAGAGAAACTCCCCACAGAGTAAAGTATATTATTTTTCATGTTGCTTTTATTGCATATCTTATTGTAAAGCTTAAATGATTTTCACTTCATATTCATGTATTGATTTAGTTGAGTTGCTTTTGGTTCTTCAGTTCTGCTATTTATTTAGTCAGCCATATTGCATACTCGTACATTCAATGTACTGATGTCATTCGATATGCATCTTTTCATGATGCAGATTCAGGTAATTAGGATCATTAACATGAGTGCCTTTGAGATCACACCATCCACTTGTCAGCTTTTGGTGAGAGACTCCAGTGTTTATGATTTATTAGTAGTAACATTTTGGGGTGTTATGGGTCTTATCCCGACACCATCTTTATACAACAGAGGCTTCATAAATGGACAAATTTTTGTCAGTCTACTAGTATTCAGTTTCAAATGTTTATATTAAAACTTTATGTATAATACTCAATATTTTCAGGTAACTTTGATATTTAATAAACTGTTTTCAAACAATTCTTTAGTTTTGATGCTTGTTTATGCTTGAGTTAGTCTTCCGCATGTAGTCAACAAGGATGAGGATTTGCTTGGGGACAAGCAATGGTTCTCGAGTGCTGACCACGTCGAGGGTGTAGGCTCAGGTCGTGACAAACTTTGTATCAGAGCACAAAGTTCAAGTGTCGTAGGGTATCTATGAAGCTGTCTGTAAGATCTTATTTATGGTTGTCAAGGCCCCCATTCTATAACTGAGGGACTGCAAACATTTAAAAAAAATTCCCTTTTTTATACTCTAAATCATTTAATAGAAATGTGCCATACAGAAATTATTCATACTTGTGCATTTCTCAAATCTATTCGACTACCCTCATACTCAAGGTGGTTGAAATAGCAAGACCTAGATCATTATTGATGAGTTACTCTTAGCAAAAGTCTTCAGATAGTCATTAGACTGCAGATGGGCTTAAGAGAAGCCTGTGAGTGAGTTTAAGTGTTAAGATTCAAAAGAATACACTCTTATTCATGTAAATCGTGCGTTCAAGCTAAAAGTAAGATATAGTCCAGACTCTCTTCTCTAAACGTTGTTTCAAGTCATACTCTATGAGGGAAGTGTGTTTTATAATGCATGGGTGGTATTTTTTTTCACCCAAAAGATCATGCGATTTGCGATATTATGAACCAGTAGTAGTAGAAGTGCCGAAGTTAGAAGTATGCATTTAGAGGTATATTAACCTAAGAAATTGGGATAGTTATTGAGTAGAGTATGTAAGTTGTAGCCATGTACCTAGTAAGTCATTATTGATGTGTTTTTCCCTTATGTGTAGGCTAAGGAGTAGTGATCTTGTGGGGATTTAATTATAGAAGGTAGAATAAGAGTTACTAGTTAGGGTGAGCTAGAAACTATTTTAACCAGAAGGGAGTTTATGTCGATGTGTCATTGCGTTAGTGAAGACCAAGTATAGGTGTTGAACAAAAGAAAAGAGTATTCATGAGGTCATAGATCTAAACTTGGCTTATGAGTTTTTAAGGGAGAGCCCATGATATTTAGAGGGTTATAGAACCAATTAGGCAATGATGTATAGTGTAAGGGTAATTAGTACTTAAGTTGTAAAAGGAAATGTGACAGTAATCTGTAAATAGGTAAACAAGGAGATAAATATTTACTACTTGTCATGAGGTCTTAGTGGGTGAGTGTTTCTTAATTGTATCTAGTAGTTATAAGTTAGTAGAGTACGCAAGCAATATATTGATATTTGTGTTTAGTACTAAACACTAAGCTTGAATTTTAGAGGAGTGTCGTGACAAAAAGGATGGCAATATGAGGGTGACAATGTTAATTTTGGGATTCGATCTGATAAATTTGATATAGAGTAGGTGAGGAATTAAGCTGTTAGTTTGCAAGGAATGTGACTGGTACAAGTGTGGGATTTTGACTTTTAGATGAAAGCAATAAAGTACGGCTAAGTCATTAGATTAACAAGAGTATTAAGAGGTGTATCCGAGATCATATGTAGCTGGACGAGGTTCCAATTAAGTTTATGATTTTTCATGTTTGACTAGATAGTATGTTTGATCTATCAATATTGGGTAGACTGATGTAAGCGTTAATTATTACCCTTAAGAGTTTGGTCGAGGGATCATATATAGCAAATAGTGAGCCTCTTAAATATAGTTCAAGTTTCCTCCAGTTAGGTTGATATGAACTCAGAAGGATGATATTAGTAGGCTAAGAAGGAGAAGTCAGACTATTTAGAGTTAGATTAAGCGGCCTTATAAGCAAATAGAAAGAGGTTAAGAAAAACATATAAAAAAGAAGCCATAGAAGGAAACTTAGTATTTGCTCATGGAGAGTTCAATAGCCATGTGATTAGCATTTTCTGAGTACTAGAGTAAACAAAATATAGACTAATTTTGAGATGATAGAATAGATCCATAACTTTAAAGTAGCAATTTCAGACCTAAGGGGGAGATGATAAGATGAGAAACCAAGTCAAGTTTTAAGAATCAGATAGTGATGTGTTCCAAAAAACTTATAGTGTTATATCAATCCATTCATACTCTAGCATATTCTTCAAAGTTAAGTCTTTATAACATCCTGTTAATGTCTCTAATATCAGAATTATGTTCATAACCTATGCCCATACACTTTAGACAGATTCATACATACGCTTAGTTCCTAGAATGAGGGGCAAAGACTTTAGCCCATTGATCTCAATCTTACTCCATAAAGTTATGAATATCAGCCTTATTATATGAACCTATTCATATAAGCACTTGTGTCTCTTATTATTCTCAGTCTCATAAATTCATGATTTATTCTCGATGACTAGCAACATAATGTCACATCATTCATATTCTTATATCAGATTTCTCGAATGAATTGTACTTATGATCTTTAGCCCTAAGCTATTTTACTGATCCTTTTCAGCTTTGATAGCGATGTTGTCGATAGTAGTTGAGTAACAATAGATGGGAGAGAATTGATGCTCCTATTTTGATTCTTAGAAAGTTCATGTCAGGGCCTATAATTTTGAAAACTTATGTCAGCATTCGTGCCAAGGGTGCTCTATTCTAGTATCAAAACTCCTAATATGAATTAGTTAAGCCTATATTAATAGGCAACTCCAGAAGTCAAAAAGATAGTAAGAGTAACTCATTTTCTTTCCATGCTCAGTTTAACCAACATTCGAGGACGAATGATCCCAAGGGAGAGATATTATAACACCCCAAAAATTTCTAAGCTAAGACCTGAATCATTCTTCATTTCTGAAAAAGGTCATTCGAGTAATCCTTAAATTTGTTCATAGGTGTTAAGGTCAATTATTAAGTGTGAGAATACATTTGGATATGAATTAAGGTCACTGGAATCCCCTAGCACAAAGTTGAGTTAAATGTTTTCTTACCGATTGAGGTTTAATATAAGATTATATTTAGGTCAACTTCAAATGATCATATCTCTCAAAATATAATTAATTAGGTGGCCCATAACCTATAAAATTAAAGGCCTATGAGTCCTCTTTCCAACGCCACCAATTTTGTCTCAATCCAAGTTCTGAGTAAAAAGTTATAATTGATTTACTAGAGACGCTCTAACCTGGCAACAACTCCACAATTGCTCCGCGTTACAGAGTGAATACGGACCTCACTGTCCATTGGAATAAAATTCCGACTTCCACCTCGTTTTATTTATTCTTAAAGGGTATTTTTATCCTAAAAACCTTTAGGAAGTCATCTAAATTACCTTAAACATGTAGACAATTAGTTTTCATTATCAAACCCTCTCATTAATTCCTAAATTCCTATACTCAAGAATTTCAAGAAACACTAAGGTTAGGGTTCATCTTCCAAGATTTTCCTTTAAGTTTCTTCAAGACATTTTTCTTTTAGGTATGTAAAGCGATTCATTGTGTTGGATAAATTCATCCTCACCCCCTATATCTAAATTCAGTCAGAAATAGTTAAATCCAATGTTCTACTCTAGGATCCATGAAATTCTAAATTTGAATTATATTCTTATCCCGAGTTCTGATTTCCTAATTATAAGATTATGATATTTTAAGAATTAAGATTATTGAGTTGTTGTTCATTCTTTTATTTCACATGAACCCTAGTTGATGATATTTTGTTGAAAGTCTTTATGCATTTAAATCAATGCATTGATTTTGAAATTTTAAAGTCTAAGAGTATTTTAAAGTATCTTTTGAGAAGATTTTAAGGGAACTATATGATTCTCAAATGTAGCATTTTTATATGGTGAAAACGCATTATTTTCAGGAAATTATAACAAGTTTTCAATTCTTATATATCAATTTCGGACTTGAAAGATAAGTCTTTAATTTTTCATTTTAAATGCAAGTTTTGAAAAAAGTCTTTAAAGAAAGAATCAAATGATTTCATATGTACTAATTGGCAGTTGAGAAAGAGAAAATATAATTGAGGTTTCTGAAAAGTAGTTCAATAAAGTAAAGTAAAGTAATACTCCCTTTCTTTGTAAATGGTGATTGAGCATAATGAATATTGAATATTGAATATTTTGGGAGTAGCATCGAGCACCGAATTGGGTAAGAGTTTATTTTTAACGCAAGTCCCATAAAACTATGTAGCCATCGTAGGATAGGATAGCACCGATTTATCGTGTGACTCCTCACTACCTCTGAGAAGGCTCATTAGATGGACACATAGTTACAGTAGCATCCTATACCCCAACAAGGTATAGAGGCCTTTGCAACGTGGGTGAAATATTGTATCATTGCTAGGCTCATAGTAATGGTTTTCGGTTAGAGAAACTCCATACAGAGTAAAATATATTATTTTTCATATTGATTTTATTGCATATCTTATTGTAAAGCTTTAATGATTTTCACTTCATATTCATGTATTGATTCAGTTGAGTTGCTTTCAGTCTTTCAGTTCAGTTATTTGATTATTCAACCATATTGCATACTCGTACATTCAATGTACTGATGTCATTCAACCTGCATCTTTTCATGATGCAACATCAGGTACTTAGGATCATTAACAGGAGTTCTGTCGAGATCACATCATCCATTTGTCAGCTTTTGGTGAGTCCTCCTGGCTTTCAGAGGACTCCCATTTTTATGATTTATTAGTAGTAACATTTTTGGGTGTCGTGGGTCTTATCTCAACACATATCTTTATATAATAGAGGCTTCATAGGTGGAAAATTTATGGCCAGTCTAGAAGTATTCAGTTTCAAATGTTTTATTTTATAACATTATGTTTAATATTCAATATTTTCAGATAACTTTGAGATTTAATAAACTATTTTAAAATAATTCTTTAGTTTTGATGCTTGTTTATGCTTGAGTTAGTCTTCTACTTCTAGTCAGCCAAGATGAGGGTTCGCTTGGGGACCAATAATGGTTCTCGATTGCCGGCCACGTTCAATGTGTAGGATCGGGTCATGACGCAAATAATCATATTTCTCAGCATATGAGGAATTAGATGACCTATAATCTATCAAATTAAAGAGCTATGAGTCCTCCGCCCAACGCCATAAAATTTTCCTCATTTGAAGTTTGGATAAAAAATTTATGCATGTTTTAGTAAAGCTCTATCAGTCAGTCGATGTTCTACGACCGACACTACTAACGGTGGAATGTTCTACAAACAGTAGAGCAATTTTTTTATCCCTATTCTAAGTTATTTTTGGTGTTTTAACCGAGTATATAATTTAACTAACTAGTTTTCCTCTCCAAATCATCAATCTAAAAATTCAAGTATCTAGAAATTCTCTCTAAACTCTCCTAGGGCTCCTCTTCTCCATCAAGAACCCTAAAACCTTCAAGTCTAAATATTCAAGATACAAAAAGAAGCCTTCCACCCAAGGTTTTCCCAAGTTCTTCCAATCTAAAAACTCCAAAAAAATTTCTTTTACCAAGATCAAGCACCAAGATTCCAAGACCAAAGATTTCATCCAAGAAAGGTAGTGTTCTTACTCGGCCTCAAGAAAAATCAAGTCTCCATCAAAGTTTTCAATCTAATAGCTTCATAATCAAATATGTAAGGCTATTTAGACTGTTGGACTAGTTCATCCTCACGCCCTATATCTCCATTCAGCCAGTAGCAAGTTGAATCTAGGGTTCTTCCCTCAGTTTTATGAAATTCTTATATTATGATATTGTGATACTTTATGCATTGAAATTCTTGAATTATTGTTCATGCATGTAGTTCCACATGAACCCTACGTATTTAGTTTTATTAAAAGAATTTCGAGCAATTAATTTTCCTTTATATTGATTTTGGAAACTAAAGCAAGTTTAAGAGAAAAGTTTAAAGCATTTTTTTCAATTTTTTTTAAGGGACATAAAAATAAGAGTTTAAGGTAGCATAAATGGTTCCAAATATACCATTTTTACATTAAAAAAGAGAGAATTATTTTTAGAAAAGTATAAAGAGTTTTCAGAAAGATTTTGCACAACTTCAGTTACCTATTAAAGAGGTCTTTTGAGAAATTATCTCAACCCATACTGTACTTTCACATAAGCATGCAATTATATTTTGGGAGTAGTATTGAGCACTGATTTGAGGTAAGAGTTAATATAACTCAAACTCCATAACCTATGCTGCCAGCATAGATAGGATCGTACTGCAAGACAGGTGACTCCTCACCTGCCTTAAGAAGGTTTATTAGTGGACCCGCCAGTTCAGTTGCATTCTATACTCTGGAAAGGTATAGGGCAGCTCTGGCAACATGGGTAAGATATTGTATCATCATGAGACTGATATTTATGGTTATCGGTTAGAGATGAAATGATTTTCATCATGATTTATACTATATTTCAGTTGAGTTACTTTCAGTCTTTTAGTTCAGTTATTTGTTCTATTCAGCCTTATTACATACTCATAAATTCAATGTACTGATGTCATTCGACCTGCATTATTTCATGATGCCAATTTAGGTACTTAGGATCATCAACAAGAATTCTATTGAGATCACATCATATGCTCGTCTGAACTCATTTGCTTTTGGTTAGGCCTTCTTACTTTTAGAGGACTTGAGGACTCCAGTTTTATGATTTGTTAGTAGTAGAATTTTGAGGTATTGTGGGACTTATCCCAACACTTATTTTTATACAGTAGAGGTTTCATAGATAGACATTCTTTGTAAGTCTTGGAATATTCAGTTTCAAATGTCTTATTTAAAACTTTATGTTTAATACTTAGTATTTTCAGATAGCTTTGAGATTTAATAAACTGTTTTTAAAAAATTCTCTAATTTTAATATTTGTGCATGCTTGCATTAGTCTTCTTCTTAGTAGTGAGCTAAGACAAGCCTTCACTTGGAGATCAGCAATGGTTCTTGAGTGTCGGCTAAGTTCAGGGTGTAGGCTCGGGTTGCGAAAAATATGGTATCAGAGCCTAGAGTTCAAATGTCCTAGTGTGTCTATGAAGCCGTGTAAGTAGGATCTTATTTATAGTTCTAAGGGCTCCACTTCTATAAATGAGGGACTACTGAAATTTAAGAAAAGTTTCCATTCTTTTCATAGTCTAGATCGTGCAATAGAACTTTTCCATAAGAAACTTATTCAAACTCGTACATTTCTCAAATTCATTTAACTATCCCTTATACTCAAGGTTGTTGGAATAGCAATGCGTAGATCCTTATCAATGGATTACTCTAAAGTAAAGTCTTCAAAATGTAAAAAGAGTGCACATGGCTTGAGAGAAGCCCTTTAGTTTGCATTAAGTGCATTGATTCAAAAAAATGCACCCTTATTCATATAAATCGCGCGTTCGAGCTAAAAGCAAGATGTGCTCTCTGATTCTCTTCTCCAAACCTTGTTTCAGGTGATACCCTTTAAGAGGAAAGTTTGTTCTAGAATTCTTAGGTAGTATTTTCACCCGAAAGATAGTATCAGTTGCGATGTTATAAGCCAATAGTAGTAAAAGTTCCCAGAGTTAGAAGTATGCATTTAGAAATATAGTAACCTTAAAAATGGGAATAGTTATTGGGTAGAGTATGTAGTTGTAGCCACCTACCTAGTAAGTCATTATCAAGGTGTTTTTCCCTTATGTGCAGGCCAAGGATTAATAATTTGTTGTGGATTTCATGATAGAAGGTAAATGAATAGTTACTAATTAAGATGAGTTAAAATATACTTTAATAAAAAAGAAGTTTATGTCGATGTGTCATTATGTTAGTAAAGCCCAAGTATAGGTGTTGAATGAAAGAGCAGAGTATTCATGAGGTGATAGATCTTAGTTAGGCTTAAGATTTTGAAGGGAGAGCCCCATGATATTCAGAGGCCGATAGAACTAATAAGGAATTGATGCATAATGAGTTGGTAAATAATACTTAGGTTGTGAAAAGGAATGTGAGTAGTACAAGTTTTGTATTATTACCATTTGATGAGAGCAATGAAGTGTGGATAAGTCATTAGATTATGAAGAGAGTTACGTGGTGTACCCGAGATAGTATGTAGTCAGACAATGTTCTAATTAAGTTTAAGATTTTTTATGTGTGTCTAGATAGTATATTTAAGCTGTCATTGTGGAGTAGGCTGATGTATGTATTATTTATTACCCTTAAGAGTTTTGTTGAAGGAATCATATATAGCCAATGATGAGCCTCTTAAATATAGTTCAAGTTTTCTACAGCTAGATAGATATGAACTTAAAAGGAAGGTATTAGTAGGCTAAGAAGGAGAATTCAGACTATATAAAGTTAGATGAGGCAACTTTATAAGCTAATACAGGTAATGGCTATAGAAAGACTTCTATAGAAACGAGAAGAACTTAAGAGAAGTATCTCAGAAACAAGCCCTAAAGGAAGCTTAGTGCCTGCACATGGAGAGTTCAATAGCCATGAGATTAGTTTTTCCTAAGTATTAGATTAAAGCGAATATAGACTAGTTTAGAGATGACATAATAGGTCCATAACCTTAAAGTGTTAGTTTCATACTTAAGGGGGATATGATAAGGTGAGGAACCATGTCAAGTGTCAATAATCATATAGTGATGTGTTAAAAAAGAGTTATAGTGACATATCAATCCATTCATACTCTAGCGTATTCCTCAAAGTTCAGTCATTACAATGTCCTATTGATGTCTCTAATAACAAAATTGTGTCCATGAACTATGCTCATAGACTTCAGATAGATCCACATCTATGCTTAGTTCCCAGAATAAGAGGTGAAGACTTTATCCCATGAACTCAACCTTACTTCATAAAGCTATGAATATCAGCCTCATGATATGAATGCCCAGTCTCACGAAATCATGATTTACCCTCAATGGCTAGAAAAATAATGTTATGTCATGCATATTATTATATCATATTTATTGAATGAATAATGCTTACGATCTTTCGCTCAAAGCTCTTTCAATAATCCCTTTTCAGTTTTAATAGGGATGTTGATGATCATAGTTTTGTAATTATAGATAGGAGGGTATTTATGTTTCTTTTTCTGATAGTAATGGTGTGCTTATTCCACCTAAGGTTATAAATGTGGAGGAAGAATGAGATGAATTTTTACTGTAAGACATAGTTAGACGAGACCGTGGAATTTCAGTTGATAGAAGTGATGAGAGAATGAGAAATTATTAGAAGGATTGGTTAGTAGGAGTCCATGAAGTGGTTATAGGTTTAGGCTTGAATTTGGTGTTGATAACATGTGGATGAATGCATGATGCATTAGTTTCTTCTTACTTAGGACTCAAAGTTTTGTTGAATGCGGTGGTAAGGAGTATTATTCTTGGGATGAGATTTCCCATAGAGGCATAGAACCCGAATCTTGTGATATTGATTAGTACAACCGTATAATGTTTAGAACCTTGTGATTTAGAGTTAGGCTTGAATATAGGAAGAGCAGGCAGTTTGACTTATACCTTGGTAAGAGTAGTAATGTACCCTTGTAAGACCTATAAGTTTCAGCTAATGAGGTATGATATTCATAAATGAGGGCATGGTTTAGAGGTTTTGATAGGCTTGAAAGCTACCAATCGTATCACTCAACGCAAAGTACTCGTAGTCTTATTTCATGCCCAAAAACCTTTGTTTCATGTCAAAAAACTTCAGATAGAGTGTGACTATGTTCAAACCCATATAGTTCGTGACTAATGTGCTAAAGACAGTTCAAAACTCTTAGTATGAATAAGTTCCATCTATGTTAGTAGGCAAGTTCAGAAGTCAGAAAGATAGTAAGGTTAGTTTATCATCTAAAGGATTTGAAGACTAGGTGAGTCTTGATGTTCCGAGGATGATGTCACTTAATTTATTCATTATGTCTTTTGTTTCCGAATGTTGTATGTGGTGTAAAAATTACCTCCCCACCACTCCTTTTGATGTAATAGATGGCTTGTCAAGACTATATTAGACTTCCACTTTTAAATGTCAAACTCTTCTATTGACATAAAATGCTTTACTTTTGTTTATTACTATGTGTATAGGTATGTCAAGTGGCTTGTGTAGGGCCTTACGGGGTGTTATACGCCATGTCACATCAAGGATATACTTTAGGTCATGAAAAACTTCATATTCAAAAAACAAGGTTTTAAAAAGAGGTCCTAGGATGTATGACAAGTCGTGTTGAGTAGAGTCTTGTTCATTAGTGTAAAGCGCGCCACATTTATGAATATGAGGCTACAAAGCATTTAGGAAACTTCACTTCTTTCATTACTCTAAAGTCGTGATATAGAGTCTATCTTTATAAAGGTCTTTCTCCAAAATCGTGTTTGATCATTTTCAGGATATGGCCCCTTGAAGAGCTTATGTAAGAAGGAATGCGGGTAACAACAATGTGGAGCCTGAGGTTCCTCAAGTTTTGGTTGATCCTTTGGCCTAGTAAGTGACCCATTCCAAATTTCGAGCCGCTTTCCAAGTATTGGCTCAAGCTATGATGGCTCAAGCCAATACAGAGGCTAATGCTCCCGTGAACCCAAATATTAGTACGACGGCGGTAAAGATAAGGGACTTCACTAGGACAAATCCTCCAGAATTTCATGGGTCTAAGGTTAATGAGGATCCTCAAGAGTTCATTATGAGGTGTATAAGATAGTAGGGATCATGGGATTGACTACGGTTGAAAAGGAAGAATTGGCTGCTTATTAACTTAAGGGTGTTACTCAAGTATGGTTTAAACAATGGAAGAGTGAGAGGGCTGTTCATGTGTGTCCTCTTGATTTGGATAAATTTAAGGGATCTTTTCTTGATCGTTTCTTTACTCTTAATATTAGAGAAGTGAAAGTTCTTAAGTTCAAAAATCTACGTCAAGGCAATATGAGTATGAAGGAGTATGATTTGAAGTTCACCCAATTGACTAAGTATGCTCCAACTATGGTTGCCGACTCTAGGGAAAGGATGAGTAAAATAGTGTCGGGTGTGTCCGACTTGCTTGTAAAAGAATTTCGTACCGCCATGTTCATTAAGGTGATGGATATTTATCGTTTGGTGAGACATGCCCAAAATATTAAAGAGGAAAAGCTCAAGGAAAAGGAAAAAGAGTCCAAGAGGGCAAGGAGCGATGATGTTGACTTTTCTCATTCTAGGTCTGGTGGACATGGGTGTCCTTAATTCTGGAAAACATTTTCGGGTCAAGGTTCCTCTAATGCTCCAGCTCCTACGTTTAACAAAGATAGGGTGTCTTACCCTATGCCTAAAGGAGGAAATGGTGGTAATGGGTTTCTATCCCCACTTGCCCAAGGTGTGGTAAGAGTCACATGGGGAAGTTATTAGCTGGTACAGATGGTTGCTTTGGTTTTGGTAAGAGTGGTCACAAGGTGAAGGATTGTCCATTGTAAGCTAGCAAGGGCAAAGATGGTAAGCAATCTCCTCCTCGTGGTTCTGGTTCGGGTGCTCCTCATCAGAATAGGTTGTTTGCTCTTCAGACTCGATAAGATCATGAGGGTTCTCCGGATATGGTGACCAATATGTTGAAAGTCTCTCATCTTGATGTTTATGCCTTACTTGGTCTGGGTACTACCTTATCATTTTTTACTCCTTTTGTAGCCATGATATTTGATGTTGGTCCCCAAATCCTTTCTAACCCCTTTCATCTCTCTACTCCCGTGGGTGATGCTATTGTGGCTAAGAGAGTCTATAGAAACTGTCCTATTTTCATTTCTCATATAGTTACTCATGTTGATCTTGTAGAGCTTGATATGTTAGATTTTGATGTTAATATTGGGATGGATTGGCCTCATGTATGTTACGCTTCTATATATAGTAGGACCTGATTGGTCACTTTCAGGGATCCTAATGAACCTATCATGTCATTGGAAGGGGGAAATACTATGCCTAAGGGTAAGTTCTTTAATACCCCAGAATTTTTTTGAGCTAAGACTTGAACCATCCTTCGTTGTGAGTAGGATTTTACCGAGGAATTTAAAATTTCTTAAGTTTTAAGGTCACTAGATGTAGCACCTTGAATTCCAAAAAGAACTAAATTGGAAATAGCAAAATCTAAAATTTTGCAAGTTATGCTTAAGTTATGAGTTTTGGGTCATCTTCAAATGACCATAACTCTCAGTACGTGATGAGTTAGGTGGGCTACAAGATAGCTAATGAAAGGTCTTTGAATTATCTTTCCAACGCCACCGAGTTTACTAAGTTTTGAGGTCGGATGAGTGAGATATTCCCTTTTGAAGTCAAGCTGTCCAAATAAGGAAAGTTACCCGAAAATAGTAAGGGGTATTTTGGTCTTTTCCTTACCAAATCAGATTTAATTCATTTTTAGTAAGATTTTAAGGGTCTAATCCTATTA
>JAJONR010006210.1:0-33092 GCA_029582245.1 Solanum etuberosum | reverse complement strand
CACGTGAGCATAGCTAGTGAATCATACTCACAACCATCATAAACACTCCAACCATTTACCTTACTCTAAACCAACACTTTTAAATGAAAACCTTTCTTAGGGACTTAAACAATCAATAGTAATCAACTTTACGACTCAACCCAGGTGTAAGTCCTCTCAAATGCTCAATACCTGATACAATTGATCATTTCTCACCTTGCAAATTCATACCTTGACAAAATATATCACCACGAATATAGACTTACAATGAAAATCTGAATTGTAAATTCAACTGTATAACACAATCCCCTTATCTATCAACATTAGCTTATACCTTGAAGATTTTTATGAATTCATGGATCTTCGCTTATCATTGATCGCCTCTCCATCGATCTTACAATATCTTTCGCTAAAAATTCAATCGTACTCATTACTAAACTCAAAAACAAAAATAAAGCACTTATCATCGCACTCAAGCTTATGTCTGTACTCTCTTTCCTCAAGTCTTTTTCAACAGTTTTTAACCAATCTGATGGACTTGTGACACTATTACCATAGCCACAGCAAAACGAATGAAATCACGCGTCTCTGAACCCAATTATCTACCCCTCTAAAGATATCTCTTTAGCCTTTGCAATTAAATAAAATATTCTTGCTCTCACCTCTCTCTAAAGGTTGTACTACATCCCACTATTTTATTTATTTTATTTTATTTTCTTCATTATGACTCTAGCTCTTTTAAATTCTATTTGAGTGGTGTTCCAGCATCTCTTAAAACTTTCCATACAACCACGTTACTCACCAAATATTAGAAAACCACAACCTTAGATACTCGCAAGTCGTAATTACTATACAAAATTTGCTTAACCAATAATCTTATTATATAGTTGCATCCCATCACAATCCATCATGAACTCTTATTACCATTATGCTCAGTTAGCCCTGGCTATCACTACGAAGTCAATCTTTTCATCGACATGACACCTTAAACTCAGGTATACTCATAAATTCAAAGGACTAACCCAACTTCATTCGCACTTTCTTACTAAAATCTTCAATTGGCTTCACCCAAGTATACTCAATGGGACTTTTTTTATCCATAAGCTTGTCATTCCAGTATTAATACACTCATTTATGGCTTAAGGTAAAATCACCGGTCCTCATACTACCATCCTTCTTCTTAACAAACAAGACAGGAACACCCCACGGGGAAGCACTAGGACGGATGAAACCTTTATCAAGAATCTCCTGGATTTGAGCTTTAAGCTCTCTCAATTCTGCCGGAGTCATGCGAGAAGGAGAAATAAAGATGGGGCGAGTACCTGGTTCCAAATCAATACAAAAATGTATATCTCTATCCGGAGGCATACCAGAAAAATCGGTAGGAAACACTTCTCTAAATTCAGACACTACAGGAATAGACTCAATAGAGGGAGACTCAACATCAACATCCTGAACATGAGCCAAAAATGCCAAACACCCCTGTCCCACCAGTTTCCTAGCCCGAATGGAAGATATGACCTTAGCTGGCTTAGGCTTGTACACCCCTTTCCACTCTAACCTTTCACTACTCGGGATCTCTAGAGTTACTGTCTTAGCATTACAATTAAGCACAGCATAATAGGGGGACAACCAAGTCATGCCTAAGATTATATCAAGTCAGTCATGTCCAGAATAACCAAATCAGCCTAAGTCTGAAAATTCATAAACAAGACAGCACAAACACGATAGACATGGGTGACTATGACCGACTCTCCAACTGGGGTAGAAAGATGGATGGGGGCATCAAGCGCATCACAACCGCATCAAATCCCAAGGCAAACTGAACTGACACATATGAATCAGTAGAACCCCGATCAAACAAAATAGTAGCCATCTAGTCACCAATAATAATAGTACATATGATCACTGCATCTGACGCCTCAGCCTCAGTCTTGCCCGGAAAGGCATAAAACTGAGCCTTGTCATCTTGACGGGCAACCTTTTTGCCTGGCTACACTGCTCTCCTACCTGCATTACCATTTTCCCGGCCTTCACGGCCTCGCTGATTTCCTCATCGCCCACCTTGTGGATGTCCTCTGTCATTACTAC
The DNA here is from genome assembly GCA_029582245.1 of Solanum etuberosum. Classification (NCBI taxonomy): domain Eukaryota; kingdom Viridiplantae; phylum Streptophyta; class Magnoliopsida; order Solanales; family Solanaceae; genus Solanum; species Solanum etuberosum. Next base: position 31,022 of record JAJONR010006210.1, on the reverse strand, counting down.
CGCTGGTACCACTGCTCTGGTCTGCTACGGCACGGGGTCAGACATGCGCAGATGGGGACAATCTCTCCTCATATGTCCAGGTTCTCCACAATTGTAACATACTTAATGACTTAACCAAGTAAGCATCGCTGCTATTGGAGGAGTCATATCATGATCCTCTTTGATATACACTCAAATCTAGGAAATCGTAGTAGAGATTCTAACCTCAATTGTCGCAACATAGTTTCATCATTTACTAAGCAATCCATACATGTTATGTCAACAATACTAAATGTATTTTCTAAAATAATGGTGTTCATTATCTAGTCGTCCCTTACAAAACTTCTAATTTCAGTCACAGAACTAGGCCGGACCCAATTCTTGACTCCTTCGATCTTTTGGGGATCTACCATTACCCCTTCCCTTGAAACCACATGCCCCAAAAAGGCAACTGAATCCAACCAGAACTCACACTTGGAAAATTTAGCATACAATTTTTGTCTCCCAAGAACACCCAGAAGAATACAAAGATGGTCGGCATGCTCTTCCTTACTTTTCGAATTAACCAAAATGTCATCAATAAAGACAATAACAAACGAATCCAGAAATGGTTTGAACACACCATTCATCAAACTCATGAAAGCTGCAGGCGCATTTGTCAACCCAAACGACATTACTAGAAATTCATAGTGCCATAGCGGGTCCTGAATGCCGTTTTTGGTACATCCTCAGGAATAATCTTTAACTGATGGTAACCAGACCTTAGATCAATTTTAGAGAAAACCGACGCACCTTGCAACTGGTCAAAGAGATCATCAATCTGAGGCAACGGATACTTATTTCGAATGGTGACCCTATTTAACTGTCGATAGTCTAAGCACATCCTCAACTGCGGCTTCACCTCTAGCGGGTGCTACCCTTCCTCAAACATAAGAGTGAAAGAGATTAGATACCAATTTGGATCACCAGATACCAATTGAAATCAAGTCATAGCACGAAAGGAGTAGAAACAAAGAGATCTCCTAAAGTCCTATAGCCTCTTGAAGAAAAGTACAGACATCTCCGTACCGTTCCGCAAGACTCTAGTAGACTCATTTTGGTACAATGAGATCAACGAACCTAGGGCTCTGATACCAACTTTTTCACGACACAGACCATCGTGATTGGCACCCACACTAACCCTCCGGTGGGAGAGCCATTACTATAGCCCAACTAAGCAATTTAATAAAAATACTAAGCATTTAACACTACGGAAGTAGGTTTAAATAACTAAATAAATATTAGGAGTTCCCATAAACTCCGAAAGTTCAACTAACATCTAACAACTAATGCGGATATTAACCCCTAGAACCTGAAAGTCATTGTACCAAAACATCTAAAGTGCAACAAGTCTAAGAAGAAGGGGTACAACCCCAACCAAACATAAAACAACTACTAAAGCAATGTCTAAGTCCGAACAGAATGGACTAAACAAACAAAACGAAGGATCTCTGGCAGCCTGAAAGAACTGGTTCACCATTGAATTCGGTCTCGATCAGTTATCTCCTAGTTGAGGTATGTCCGTAGCCGCCTGAAGATGCCCTGTACTCAACAAAGAACGAGCAAGTGCAGTATGAGTACACAACCACAGTGTACTGGTAGGATCACGCGGCTATTCCAGTAAGTGAAACATATATAAGCAGTCACAAAATAATAAACACAACATGTACAGAATATACAGTTCAGTCATCAATTTAGAGCAACATACTATCTTCCATTATCAATGCCAAGTAGACATAACATAACAATCACAATGGTCCTCTCATGGAACCCATACACAAACTGTTAGTGTGCCGGAACGTGACACCCGATCCCAATTAGTGTGTCGAAACATGACACCCGATCCAATATATGTGTCGGAACGTGACACCCGATCCAATATATGTATCAGAACGTGACACTCGATCCAATAAACACAACCACAATCACATTCACACTCATAATGTACATACTCATAATCATACAATCAAGTGTGGATTCATGGCATATAATGGTTCATTCATACTTATTTCATTAGGTTTGATCAATAGTGTCTCATTCACATACATGCATGCATTACAATGAAGCAATTACCAACATAGATTACCCAAACATGAAATCAAACCATCACCTACCTCGAAACCAAGCTTGAATCTCCCTAAGGCACTTGAATCTTCCCTTTCCAGATTCTTTCCGCTTGTTCTAGGTCTACAAACAATTAATATACGCAAGGATCAATAAATGAAGGTCTAATTATCTGGATTATAACAAACCCAATAACTCAAGAACAACCCCATGATCCCAATACCCAACTTAGGGATTTTTCCACCATTAACTTCAGGTCAAAACCCCCCAATACTAACTACCCAAAAATCTAAGTTCTACGGATCGAAAAACAGATTAGGGGAGTAAAATCCTTACCTTTAGCACCAAAAGTCATGGAAAACTGCCAAGAAATTGTCTAGGGTCGTATCCTAACTCTTTAGAATAAAGTTTTCAGAATAATGACATTTTGGGGGTTTATTTCTGACTTAAGTCGCGACTGTCCCATTGTGGCGGCCCCCATCCCGCTACAGTGGCCCCGCCCTGGCGGGATAATTTCTGCCCTGGCGGCTTGCACCGAAATAGAGAGTCGAAATTTGAGTTCCAAACTCTCATTTCACAACACACCTTCAACCTATGACATTCAAAAACTACTCGTTCACGCTAAGATCAGTTTCTGGTGTTCTACTTGTCCGAATTTGATTCTGTAAAGTCGTACGGTCTCCGTAACGTCTTAGCTATCTACTCATATAATCAAATTCATAATTAGATCTCTCATTCATTATCAGATTTCCCTAGACCTCACGTGACTCAGATTTCGTCCAAATCTGGACTAGGCTAGGAATTTCCAAGTCACTACTCAAGTTTTTTGGTCCCAATTATTTTCCCATTGGCTTTTCTCTAACGACAGAATTAGGTCGTTACACGTTATCAGCATGAAACTTTAACCAACGGATAAAAATTTATTTTCTTCTTCACAAAAATCAACATGACTTTGATTCATAATTGTTTCAATGAAAAAAATAAAAATCATCAGATTGTTATTAAGTTTCTATAGATATCTCTTTTTTTTCTATTTTAATTTTTGTTCTAGCGTAAATACATCTGGGTATATATCTCATCCCTTGAACATGTTTTTTTTGTAGGGGTATAATAATATGTTATGTGGAAAAAAAAATTAATAATGATTTTGTGAAAGGAACAACTTTAATTTGGAGAAATTAGTAGTATTATATTTGTTAGTACAAAAAAAAGTATGCTTATTAAAGAGAAACATTACTTAGTCTTTCATATGCAGTGAGCACAGTTATATCTATTATATTAGTCAATTCTTGATACAAAAATCAAGTGCTCCTAATTAAATGCTCAAGTATTTTGATCTCCTATCTTCAAGTTTATCTCATATTAATGGTATTAAAATGATGAATTAGAACTAGAGATAAAGAAAAGTACTATGACTACTATGATAATTGTGTACTATTATCAAAAGCTTGTTATGACTCTATGCTTACATAATTTCAAAATTATGAGTACATTTTAATCATGTACAAGATATAAATTCTAAATCTGAGATTTTACAGTGACTCACTAAAGATAGAATTTTTCATGTTTACCATATCTTGTATTTATGAAACTATCACATTTTGAAGTTTTTCTTTTGGGCATTTGCTATTTCTAGATGAGGTTTTTTTTTCAATAATTGTTTATTATATCAATTTATTTAAATAATAACTATGCTGTGAATTGATTTTAAGTTATGGTTGGCAATATGATAAAAATAGAATAATATATGTAGAAAGAATAAGTTTGGTAAGCCACATGAGGTAGAATGCAAGGATTTAACTCTCACATAATGAATAGACAAGTCTTTATTCTTATATATTTACATTTTGTTTATTTATTGGGAAGAATCTGTATAGAAAAGGGAGTAATCTATCTATGCTTATAAGTACCAGTAAAAGTAGTAATATTTTTAAAAAGTTCGAAAATGAGTTTTGTTGCACTTTGTCCTATTTTGTCATTAATTGAAGGTGTCTTCCACAATGGAATCTGATAAGTGAGATCTCGAGTAAGTGTTTACATAATCTTCTTCTGTCCGAAGAAATGATTTGATCCTTTTGTTCCAGGAGGAATAGCCTCTCATCATATTGCAGCAGGAACATTGGGCATATTCAAGTCTCATCACACTAACAAGATACATCAGATTTAAATCCTGATGCACTATGATAATATAATGTTGGGTTCAAATATCATTGTATTTTAACTTAGCACACCTTTATATGAATAAGATATTGGGTTAAAGTCCCAATATAATACATAAATGACTGAGCAAATTAATATGCTCTTGATAAAAATTGTGAAGCCCGTCCCACTGAATATGCTCCATTCTTAGAAGAGATTGTGATGGCAATAGATTTAAAGTCTGAAAGATGACAATGATTATTGTAGTTGTACAAATGAATATTGGTATGAAAAGGGACAAAATAATAATAGTCATCATTGTGAAAAAAATGAAGAAAGACTATGGGTTTTTCAAATAGTCCTTCAAAATATGAAGGTAATTTTTATCATCAAATTTGACATGAAAGATATTGGGTACACGGTTGATGAGCGATCTAATTTGATAAATCTATAAATCTTCCATCTAAAGAAATGAAAATATAGTGATGGTACCCTTGACCTTCAAAAGTGATGTTGAGGTGTATTATATAAATATGATAAATGTCCAAATGTGACAACAAACTTTTAATGAAAAAATTATGAAGCAGGTATATATTATATTATTATAGTTAATTCCTTGAAAAGAATGTGACTTGTGATAAACATCATGAATACTCGATCATTCTTGAAAGTGAACGTGTTAAGAGATTATGTTGTTGGGTTATGTAAGTGATTAGGGCGTCATGCGGAAGCTTATAATTTGCAAATTATTGAGATGGTAAATTAGATGACAAACAAAACTATTCTAAAAGACATAATATTATTAGAGTTTGGTCAAACGGCCTACATATTAAAAACTAATAAAAAACATTAAAATTGTAGAGAGAAAAATCTCCCCATAAATAAAAGTCTCTAAACGACTACATTGTGGATGTTTTTTTGTGTTCTGCTATGAGAATATGGATCTTCAATTTATAGATCTCCAAATTTTCCTCTAAGGAAATAATAAACCAAATATGGAAGAAATTATATTTTTCTTTCATGAAAAGTAAAAACACTTATAAAAAAAAAAATTCTTTTTTTTAGGAAAAAATTAACTTCAAATTAAAGAAGGTAAGAAAACCAGGGTAAAACCCTAACAAATCTCTCCTTTTTGCTGGATTTTCTTGACAAAATTTGATCCATCTTCTTCACATGAATGATAATATTTGTTCTTCACATCATAGTCTTCATCACTGCTGCTTGTCATGGTTAAAAATAAGGTTTAAAATATATGGGTTAAAAATGATTATTAAAATATTTTATTTTTATTTTTAAAAATTGCAGCAACTGGAATGTTGAAAATATAGTTGAAACTTCTTCTCCACATGTAGCTTGACAAAAATCTTCAGTATCATCAAATTTATTGCAAATTGATTTGAAACCACTTGAACCTTTCTTCAATCTTGTTGAACCATTGGATCATTGAACCGTGTGCTCTGATACCACTTGTTGAGTTCGAAAATGATTAGGGCGTTGAGATGGTAAATTAGATGACAAACAAAACTATTCTAAAAGACATAATATTATTAGAATTTGGTCAAATGGCCTACATATTAAAAATTAATAAAAAAAATATTAAAATTGTAGAGAAAAAAATCTCTCCATAAATAAAAGTCTCTAAACGACTACATTGTGGATGTTTTTTTGTGTTCTGCTATGAGAATGGGGATCTTCAATTTATAGATCTCCAAAATTTCCTCTAAGGAAAGAATAAACCAAATATGGAAGAAAAATATATTTTCCTTTAATGAAAAGTAAAAACATTTATGGTAATATTTTTTTTTCTTTTCTTTTAGGAAAAAACAAACTTCAAATTAAATAAGGTAAGAAGATCAGGGTAAAATCCTAACATATGAAATGAATAATGACGTGCTCAAGTATGATTGAATAAATATCACAACTCACCTCTATAGGAGGTTTGAGAGAAATAAAGAAATTTTATTTTGGTATAAATGGTCATTGGTAAAGTACTTTTAGTACATCACATATATTATGATACGTTGTATTATGAACTACCAAAAGGAAAAAAGAAGAAAATAATTCTTGGCCCAAAAAAAAATTATCATTGATTATGTATCTTTATACGTCAAAAATATTTAGTGAGATATTAAATAAAAAGGGAGGAGATATTAATGACAAAAGTAAATCAAGAAACAATTTTTGCTTGTAATGATTTTGACCATGACAATAATGATATAAATTTCTCTTTGAAAGAGATGTTCACCACACAAAACATGTTATGAAATATGTGGTAGTATCAAATGTCAATTGTGAGCTTTGATGAGCTACTGTGCTACTACTCAAAGAAATAAAATTGCTCATAATATTGAAATTGTAGTAAGTCTCGAAAGAAACTTTTAAAGTTTCAAAGAAATAGTCAAAGAAAAAATTTATATTGAGACTATAAATTATGGAAAGATTTAAGATCTTCATATTAATATAATCAAAATGGGTTATAAATATTTACATGAAAGATTACCCATGTTTTCATGATGTTTGTGGTAACTAAATATGAGCATGATGATGGAATCACATGCCGAATAAACTAGAAGTTTATTGAAATAAATATCCAGTTGGCATGGCCGGTTGACGACCATCCAGGTTCAAATATGATACGAAAATAAATGAGAATTCATGTGGTTATATATATATTGAAGAAATAATAAATTCTTCAAGAATTCTCTTGTATTGTTTGTTCTCATGATAAAATTATCGTTGTACCAGCTAAGGTTGAGATTGTATCTCTTGAAATTTTGAAATGTATAAAAAGGTGAATATGGGGACGTTCACCCGCCATGTGGATCATTTACTACTATCTGATTTTAATAGATGCATCTATGTTATGGTCACATGTGCTTTATTATCAACTCGCAATTTGATTTTTGCAAAGGTTGTTTGCTAGAATTGTTAAATCAAGAGCACATTTCAAATTATAAAATTATATTGATGATGTTGATTTATATCCAAGTAGTTTAAGATATATGCCTCCAATCAGTGTTTTAAAAGGTGGGGGCGTGAGGCGGGGCGTTTTACTTAGTATAGGGCGAGGCGTAAGCCTCGAGACGTGGGGCGTAAGCCCTATGGATCTTTAAATATTTAATTTACAATATAGTATAATAATCTAATAACACAAAATTATAAAAGTACATCAATAGTTTGAAATAGTTACAAACATGATTAAGGAAACTCATAGAAAATAAAACTTCTAACATGACTATACAAGTATAAATAATTTAATATCTTAACTTTCTAATAATAAAAAAATTATTATCTCTAAAAAAAACTATCATAGTATAAAATTTACCCCCCTAAAAGAAAATAATCAATAAACTTACTAGTATTATAGTAAAAACATCACTCCTTCATTAATAAAAATAAAATTACTTTCAAATAGCTAAATAAAATAAGACAATTTTGAGAAATATGACAAAACCATGAAGACCAATGATAAGTGAAAAAGTAAAATTTCTCTAACGTATTTTTAAAAGAAATGTTACGTAATATATAATCACCTTCACAGTGTTACCAAATAATAAAGATGCGAGACTACACTTGTTGTTTGAGTTACTCTCAATTTTCTTATCTCTATAGATTAAAAAATTATTACGTATCATTCATTTATTTAAGAATTATGAGGGTCAACAATGTTAATTAAAGATTTTAACACATAATTTGTATAAGATCTGTTAGGTGAGTTCCGAGCATTGGGTGTTGGGCGTGCTTAGGGCGTACAGTCGGGCGCTTAGGACGTAAGTCTTGCAGAACTAAGTCTCACACTTGAATCTCAGGGTGTTTTGCTAGAGCCCCGCCCAAGGGCGAGCCCTGAGATGAGTTCCGGAAGAGTCTTTTAAAACACTGCCTCCAATTACAACTAAACCATTGGTTATGAGAACAAAACTCCCAAAAGAAATTTGGTATAAGATGTGTTATTTAAAGTGTAGCAACACTTGTACGTATCAAGCCAACAAGGTTCCCCTATCACAATTGGTTCAGGGTCAGGAACCAAATAATTCTCATCTAAAAATTTAAATGTGCGGTATAGTATTCCATTGCTCCACCATTACGCAATGCACAAAGATGAGTCCCCAAATAAGGTTGGGCGAATGTTAGATTCTCTAACATTAGGGGGAGGAATGATAAGCAACTGGAAAATAAGTTATACGTATACATAATGAATTATTATTGGTATTGGTATGATCCTTGTTGAAAAAATAATTTAAGTCAATTGTCAGACACATTCACTGACCCTATGTTATAATCCAGTTATAAATGCTCTAAAGAAAAATCCTTGAAGGACATAATTTATGGCACGCCTGAAGCGTGATAGATTAATCGATTCGAAAGATAAAATATCTTGAAGAAGAAGAAGAGGAGAAAATGATAAAGATGGTCATAATGATGAGGCAAGTGTTTTAGAAATAGCACCATGACATAACACTTTATAAAACCTTGACAAAGGTTCAGGTACCTGAAAATGATGAAAATAAAAAGAGCTTAACAAGTTAGGTCACATTAGAATCGATGTCAAATAACCGTCGACGATATATTGAATATAATGTAGCGCTCAAAATTATAAATGGTGACGAGGATCTTGATATTAAATTTGTCAAATAGAGTTGATAGATAAATGAATGGTCAAAGAGAGTACACAATTCAAGTATATATATTTTATTTCACTTGGTATAGTGATCTCCTGAACTTATAGTTAATATATGAAAATATAATGTCAGTGGGGTACAAATAAGTTATTATGATAAAGGTCAAATAAAAATAAAAAGGTCCGTAAAATATAAAGTACGGCTTATGCCTCGGGGCATAAAGATTTTTCGCAAAAGTTCTGACAACATTATATGGAGATGTGTTCTCCGTTGGTGGAAGTAATGAAGTTTTTTCAGTCTGACAATATATGAAAAACTTGAATACGTATAATAAGTGATTATCATGTCTAGCTAGACAATAAATATCCTTGATGGATTTAAAAGATTTTAAAGTGATTCCATTGAATAGTACCTCAATGGTTGTTAGATCGCTTAACATAAAGATCAATTTTGATTTCATTAAAATGGTTAGAAAGTACCATGTCATAGTGCAATTGGTGCACTTATGTATCCTTCACTAGAACTTTTTCCACTGAGTTTTTTCTAGTAAGATTTTAACGAGGCACATTATCTATAGATGAAATCCAATGAGTAATAAATACATCATATTATGGATGTCCATCACACAGTTTTCTGAATAAGTTTGGAATCAAGAAGAAAATTTACAAGTTGCTCTGAAAACAGGTACCTATAAGCAACTTACAAGCAGCTCCGCAAGCAGATTCCTATAAGCAGCTTACACAAACATGTTCTTAAAGAAACTTACAAGTAGTTCTTCAAGTAGATTCATTCAATCAACTTACAAGTAGCTTCCTTCAAGCAGTTTGTAATGAGGCAGCAAATTAAACAAAGTGTATTACTTGCATTTTTTTACTTTCACTAAAAAAATTCTTTTACATGGACATACAAGGGGGTGTTATAAAATGAGTGAAATAGTGTATGCCCATGGATCTCATTCTACTGCTGAAAGATAACCTCTCCAAATAATATGTTACTCTTTCATGCCCATAAAAGGCACTGCAAATGAGAAGTGGAAGAACACACATTACTACTTTACTTTTCCCTTTCTCTCTATTCTGTTACTCTCTCTCTCTCTCTCTTCTTAATACTTTTTGTTTTGTTTTCTTCTTCCTCTTTTTATATTTTACATTTGATTTAATATTCTGTTTTAATTTTATAACAGTGATAAGACTTTCCTTTTCTTTTCTTTTTCTTTTCTTTTTTTTATTTTCTTATTTTCTTTTTTCTTTCTTTTCTTTTCTTTTCTTTACTTTTCTTTTCTTTTCTACTATAGTAGAAGAGTGAGTATGATATGAGGTATCAACATGTCTGTTATATGCCATTAAAATTCATCTTGAGGATAATTTAGTCATTTGCATCTCGTAATATAGGGAAACCGTACAAATATACCTCCGAACTATCGTAAATGGTATGCAGATACCTTCCGTCATATTTTTGGGATATTGATGCCCCTACCGTCCAGAAACTAAAGCATATATACCCTTTATACTAACGAACATACACGTGTCATAATTTTATCCACCGATCTGACATTTATTAAATATCGGATCGACGGATATGATTGCTCCACGTGTCCCTATTTAGTCGTCCGTTAGAGTGAAGGGCATATATGCTCTAGTTTTTGGACGGCAGGGGCACCAATGTCCCAAAAGTATGACGGAGGGTATGTGCATATCATTTACTATAGTTCAGGGGTATATTTATTTTTTTTCCCTTTAATATAATACACATTGTTGAGTGCTGACTTAGACTTTTGCATTTTCACGTGTCAGAATTCGCCTGTCACTATTACTAGGTAGTTTTTGTTCCTAATGCCAACACATTTATATATATTTTTAGAAGTTACAGGTTAGAGAGTTTCATTTATTCTTTTTTCTATGATTTGTATATTTTGTTGTCAAAGAAGAATCTTTTATATATATATATATATATATATATATTAAAGTTCATTCTCATCAAATTCATACTTAGTATTAATATATTATAAGTTCATTCTCATTAAATTCATACTTAGGTATAGTTAAACTTTTAAAGTTATTTGTAGCATTTTTTTCTAACCTAAACGTTATCAATTTATCATACTTGGGGCAGTTTGTTTTCCTTATGGATGTTATCATTAAGATTTTCACCATTTAAAATTATTTGAGAAGGAAAGCATTTCTGCAACTTCAAAAGCTGGGTGGGTCGTGTGTTCAACATTTTGCGTCTTCCAAAATCTCACGGGCTGAAACTCCATAATATGTATCCTCAATATTTTGCTCATGATAAGGGAATACGAATTATTTCTGTTGTTATGTCATAATTTCGATATACATTTGTTTTAGATATTATGTGTGTTTTGAATTGCTCTTTGGAAGAGATGGATTAGAATGATCGAACAAACATTATTATCTGAGTTTCAAAGGGGGATTTTTTGGTTATTCAAAAAAAAAAAAAAGAGAACCACGATATTTGCTGCAACAGTAAATTGACACACAAATAAAAAAAACTGCAGTAATTTCAGGTGCATTGTCATAGACAAATTTGAGCCCCAGATGGAAATTTTTCAAGTGTTGCTTCACAACCTACTTAAAGCTTAATTTACAACGAAGTGGCTGAGATGTTATAAAGCTTTCACGAAAGAAGTGAGACGAGAGAAACAAACTCCAAAGTCACCCGTCCCTTGGAACGCGTATTGATGACAAAATGCTCTGGGTATTTTCTTAAAAGCATCAGCAATCCATACCATGGCTTTGATTTAGCTTCAGGGCTAGGATAGTCCTCAGATGTCAAGTATCTCCTCACACGACTATGGTGCCAGGTATTGCCGTAGTGTTCCACCAACTGCAGATGCATAAGCTTGTTAGTCAAAAATCCAACTCTCACAACTTACAAAGATTTCTAAGCCAACTATCATAAAGCTGAGAAGGAACAATTTATTTTTCCCACAACTATGGCAAAGGCAATGATATTTGATACAGGATGGAAATACAAATAATATACTCTTTCACATCTTTTTAGAGAAAAGACGAACAGAGTCAAATTGTCAACAAAGAGAACAGCAACTTCACATGTACCGAAGAAAAAACTCAATAAGAACTACAAAACAAGAGGAAAAGCATACAGCTAAAAATTTGCTCCTCCTAGTTCAAAAGCTGAAAAAGATAGTACTCCGACATTATCTACACACCACGCTAATTTAAAGCAAAAAGTTTGATAATGCAAGTCTAACAAGCAAGCAACCATAACAGTTCAATAAATTGTGGGAATTCTTCTCCGAGTATCAGGTCAACATAAATTAAAGCCCTCTTCGTAAATGGCTTTGGAGACTTAATAATCAAGAAGGAAATTAAAAAGTCAATGATTGCACAGTACAATTTGCACACTTGGTGTGGAATTCCAACAGTGCAATGCGCTGGAATTCCAAAAGAGGGCTTTAATTTATGGAGTTCAGTCTTTTATTAAGTATTTTCGCATTGATTTGTGCCAAAACTCCCTGCCAAGCGGAAAGGCCTGGCATCCTTTTCAGCTCCATTCTTCTTAGGAATGAAACATTGTAGGAGGCAGTGAAGATCTTTTTCAGGTTTTTCAAACTGATGGTATTATTGCATTCAGTAGTCCTCTTTCTCAGGTTTTTCAAACCTCTGCAAATGCACTACATTTGGAGGATCCAACATGCATCCATCGACATTTTCAAAGAGTCCAAGCAACATAGCTTTATTTCCAATGCCATTAGCTGGTTATAAGTTGAACATTTGGAATGGTGTGATTGAGAAGGTAAAGAAGAAATAATCTGAAGGGAAAGGTATTTGTTATTGGAAGGTAGAATTTAATTAATATGTGATGGATGCTCTGCCAACATATATGATGTCACTATACCCATCAGAGGTGGAAAAGCACCGGACCAAATCAGAAAGAACTTTTATTGGAAGACAAATCTTTTCATTAGGTAAAGTGGAAACCAGCCATACTTATTAGAGAAGTTGGAGAACTAGGTAGGGAATTTATGAATACATAACCAAAGTATATTAAAAAGAGGCTGTGGACAATCAGGAACTTCTCTATACAAAAGTGGTGATAGACAAATATGGTACATTCCTGAAACATAATGGTGTCTCAGGCTCATATCAAATTAGTTTTTAAACGCATATCAGGAACCAATGGGAAGCTTTATATGCTAATACTCAGTATAAGGTAGGAACAGTAGAAGAATATACTTTTGAGTGTATGTAAATATGTATGTATGTATGTGTGTGTGTATAATATATATATATATATATATATATACATATAATGAATGATGGGGAACACACCATTAAAAGATTAGTTTCCACTTTCCAGATCTCAGCTTAGCTGCATACCGCCATAGCGCAGTGCAAAATAGATTATGGATAGAATAATTGCTTCAGAAGGATTGCAATGACTGGAAGAAGAATTTGCCCAATTACTTGGGAGTATAGGAAGTTCATTGGAATTAACTTAGGAGTTCGACTCATAACTTCTTCGGGAAATATCAAGGTTAGGTTCTAAGAAGTTCAATGGAGCTAATGAGAAGTTCAACTCCATAATTTGTCTGGAAACAGTAGTGTTCATTGTTAATAATTATTACAAAGCTCTGGTAGCTTGTCCAAATAGCAGGAACAAGAAACCTTGGAAGAAGATTCTGTAAACAAAGTCCCCCTACAAGGTATCTTGCATTTGATGGAAGATGGCTATGCTGACAAAACTAAAGCTGCAGAAAAGAGTGCTGAATATTTGCAGTAAATGCTTCACATCTGCAAATGAAATTGAGAGACAGGCATCTCTTCATCCATTGTCCAGTTACCACTCAATTAGGGAATCTATAGTTCAGCATTTTTGGCATAATATGGGCCATGCCTTCTTCTATTAAATACTAATTTGGAACTGGACAGTTTAGGGTCTCAAAAAGGACGCAAAAGAGATTCGTAGAACAATCCTAGCATGTGTGATTTGGGTAGTATGGATGGACATGAATGCTAGGTGTTTTAAAGGGAAAACAGAGGCTATTCATAGAATGAATCAATGAAATGCAATTTTTTGCACTTTTACTAGTTTTCTTATATAAACTGAAAGCTCAATATGAAGTGATCCTGTAATAGATTTTGCTCAACTCTCTACAGGCATCGCCTGGATTGTAATTTTTTGTACTCCAGCACTAAGATGGTGCTGGTTACATCCGGTAAACTTGATAAAATCTTTTTTCTTTACCAAAGAAAAAATTAAAAGAAGATATAGGACCAGCAGTTTGTAGTACGAGAACCATAATGAGTCAGGTTTTAAGGATTTACAATAATAAAAGGAATGAGCTTATATGCGTCATGTCTTCAAGTATTACTGCCTACAAGGGGAAATTGGGAACATAAAGCATTGTACTTGCGCAAGGTTTAATTTCTGAAAATGGATCTGATTATAAGGCCAGTGATCTTCAGGACAGACTATTAAATGAAAAACAAAAAAAAAAGTATAGAAAGAGAACTGCAGCTTAGAGCTCAAAAAGATGATCAAACCAACCACGATAGATCTCCTTCCCTCCTACTAGCACACAAGAAACACCCCCCCCCCGCCCCCCAAAAAAAAAGAAAAAAAAATCCCAAAATAATAAAGACGAATAAAGGAGATAAAAGGTAAGGACGAAGCAACAAAAGGGAGGAATATGTCTTGCAGCATCAAACATAGAGCTAAACAGTTTAATAACCCAAGGCAGGAAAATAATTTCTTTGTCCTAAATATTGTTTAAGAAGAACCAGGAGAAATAAGAAGTTAAATTTATACCCTGAGTTTAGTTCATGACTAGAGAAATATGCCAAACACTGATTGATCAGTACTACCAATACAGTAAAACAAGAAAGATATGTGCCCCTAGAAACATCATAGGCATTTGCAGAAAATCAGCATAGAACATTATCCAACACATGCAACAGAATTGTCTATCAAGGAAAAAGATAGAAACAAATAGGACCTCAAAAGTTCCTGGCCTAATTAGTGCACCTAATAGGCCTAAACAAAAATTCCTTCTGGACTATGAAATTAATCCCAACAGAACTTTTCCATTTGCTTGAAGTTTAGTCTTTAGTTAATAATGTTTTGGTCTTTCTGTGACGAGATTTATAAATTTGAAGTTACCTCAGCATGAAGCTTCTCCATTGGCATCCATTCTCCTGGACCACAGAGGTCAGAAAGCACATTTGCTACAGATGATACAACGTCCTTCTCTTCTAACTGCATCAGCTGTTGGTTGTCAGCATCTCTTTCAATACGTGATCTTCCATCTATCTTCTTATCTGCGAGAAGTTTAGGCCAAATAAATTCAACGAATCAGATACTGCGTTCTGAAGATAGAAGCTGTAAATCAACATTTACTGAACAAATCATAGAAACCTGAAAATGGGCTCTACCAGAACACTTTTTTATTTTTTATAAGTCTACCAGAATACACTTCTATAAGCTACAAAGGAAGATAACTAAAGCTTGCATATATATGCTTTCCGTATATATGTTAAATGGCTCTTCCCTGGATCACAAGAAGGTTTAATGTGTACATTTCTTTTCTTTTTTTGTTAAGGTAAAGTTTTATTGAAAGAGTACCAAGATAGTACAGAAAGATACAAAGAGACCGACCAGACAAACTGCTACTCCTTCCTACCTAACAATCAAGAAAATCCATGTACTCATCTAGGCTAACTAACATATCGATATTACACCAAACATAAAGATTGTGCAAACACCTATGCTTGAATCTTTTTTAGAAAAACTGGTAATGATGTATTCCTCAGCATTAAGAGACATGCTGGAGACCATCAAAAAGTGTTAGTTACAAGAAAAAGAGGAAAAGAAATACTTATAGGGATCTTGATAATTCTACAAAATGGTCTAAATCCTCTAGTCCTATTTCTTTACACCAAAAGTAGAAAGACACTATACAATTCCATTTGACTTTTTAAATGGAATTGGATCTATCTTCAAATCATCTCCAATTTCTTTCTCTCCAAACTGTCCATCAGACATACTGTGGGATTATCCTCCACCACTTCTTCTGACTCTTGCTTCCTCCCTCTTTTCATCCAACAGCTTAGCAAGTTAGTTGTATGTGAAGGCATAGTTCATCTTGTCTCAGTATTCTTGAATATAGATATGTGAGTCTTCTGCCCTTCAAAACAAGCCTTATTCCTTTCCAGCCATAAGGTTCAGAAGATGCGAAGTGAAATAGTCTTCCATATCTGCTTTGATCCTCTAGGAACCCTTTTGAATTGCCAGCTTTCTAACAGACCCCTTACATCTTCAAGCAACACCCACGAAATGCCACAAATATTTGAGAAATAATTCCCAACAATGTCTAGAAAATCTGCAATGCAGAAATAGATGTTCAACTGTTTCCTGGTCTTCTTCACATAAGTAGCATACTAGCATCTGTCGCACAAAGTAATCCCCCACCCCTCCACCCCAAACCCTCTACAAATTATTTTGAGTTAGACATGCCCCCCTTGTTGCAGTCCGTTGCAAACATGCTGCTTTAAATGGAGCTCGAGACTTCCAAATCATTTTCCAACGCTAAGTATTATCTCAATAATATGTTTCCTTTATCAGCATGTTGTAACAAGTTTCAACTGAGAATTTCTATTATTTACTGGCTGTCCAGATCTAGCTCCCGGTTATTCAAATTCCTTCTGAAGTCTACTGGGAAACTGAGTTTGAACGAAAATCCGCAATAGTACCTCTCTAATTAATGGAACAATTAAACAAAAAAAGGAAATTTTGTCGCCAAGTTTGATAGGGCTTTCAATCAGCCGATTTTTTCCATCTTGATCTTCCATTTTGATTGATACAAGATTGATTGATACCCTGTCTCTGTCAAACATACAGTATTTACATTCCACTTCCGTTATACGATACTCACCGTGTCCCTCTTCTTCACATCATTGATACCCCTAACGTTCCAACATAGAATAATGTCCAATTGCCATTGTTCAAGAGGTCAAGTCTGACTGCCTTTAAGATCGATTATTTCAACATGCTTATAGAACTTCAACATGAAGTGTGAGGTAATCAATATGCATCGTTGATTTCACATGTTGCCTCTTATCCATTCAAGTTCAAGGTGGCCATTCTAGACCACATCCACATATACCATTAACTCTTTTACTCCCTTCGTCTGGATTTGTTTATCTTAGTTTGACTTGGCACGGAGTTTTAAAAAAAAAAAGACTTATAAATCGTGTGGTCTTAAACTAAAGATATGGCTAACATACCAAAATGCCCTTTAATCTTGTAGTCTTAAATATGCCGTGTGGGATGTTGAAATTAGAGATTTGTCAATTTAGGAAAGAGGCATTCTTCTTGAAACAACCAAAAGGAAAGTAAAACAAACAAATCGAAACAGAGGGAATATCTATTTATCCTTCTTTTCGTCAATCAGCGATAGATTCCTTAAGAATGTTGGTAATAGTGATCATGAGCCCCTATTAGATGCCTAAGAAGTTTAAATGCCTCCTCGCAAAGGCATATGGATTTGTTCAACATCATGAGTCATCAAAAAAAACATTTTGCAAAGATTGCTTTTCTTTTTGGCAGGGCAATTTCCTTCCCTCTTTTTATGACTATGGTCTCTGGGCCATCTATCACGTACCTCGACAGTCGACTAATTCCACGGGATACCTTTCACCTCCAACCAGCAACAGGTACTAGGTAACTTTTCCACCAAGGTTAGGACATATGGGAAGAATCACCTAGTGTTTTTGTCTCCATTGGGATTTGAACCTGAGACCTCGTGACTCTCAACCACTTGTTTGGCCACTAAGTCACACCCTTGGGTAAGGCAATTTCCTTCCTTTTCAAGCAAGATATCCTTTTTTTCTTCTTCTTTTTTAACAACAGCGGTGTCCAGGCCAATTTTCCTGCACATCGACTATTCCATCAAGTACTTACTACATCCAAGCAAACAAAGGTCTAGGTGTGACTATTACATATGTAATTTTATATTTTAAGAAGGCCATACTGAAAGAGGTGAATGATTTCTTTTAGCTCCTCAAAAATTAAGTCCAAAAAACAAAAGCAATCTCTCTTTTAATCGATACATATAAATTGAATTTCAAAATTTAAAGGCCTAACCCATCGGCGGCCACCTAAAGTTGGCACTAATTTTCACTTAGACACCTAAATTAGATTTTGTTCATTTTAGACACCTCATATCATGCTTCATTGTGTCATTTTTGACACTTTTTGACAATCAGCCACATATGTAAAGTGTGTAACACACTCGCCGATAACATGTCAAAGTAGCGATTTAAATGAAGACATGTGGCATATGTATTGAAAATGATTTTTAAATAATGAAATTTGAGTAGAATAAAAAACGACCAATCAGTACCCAGATAATTCCAAAAAAAAAAATTAACACACAGCCCACCCTAGATTATCTTCTCCAACACCCCCACCCCCAGATCCCCAACCCCTTCCCCACCACCTGATCCCCAATCCCTCCCCCCACCCGATCCTCAACCCCTCCTCCCCCCAAATCATCTTTCCCACCTGCCCCACCACCCGAACCCCCACCCCTCCCCGACCCAAATTGTCTTCTCAGTGAAATCCTTCTTTTCGAGTTTACGATCAGTTCTACACTCGTGCAAGACTCATCTTGTTCAATCTTCCACAGTTGTTTTCTCAGTCGGTTCTATGTTTTTTCATAAATCAAATTAATTATAGCTTGATCTACTATAATTTTAGTTGTTTTTGTTTTAACTAATTAGCACCATCGAATCTACTTCTCCATGTAAGGAGTTGGTGTTTTGGGAGATGGTTAAAAATTGGGGAAGAAGAAGAAAAAATAAAATAAAATTAATTAAATAAGTTTTTCACACGCCAGAAGTGAGTGTGATACACTCACTACACTCACTATAACACGTCGGCAGAAAGTGTCAAATTGATATAGCGGGCCATGACATGAGGTGTCTAAAATAAACAAAGCCTAGTTATGGTGTCTAAGTGAAAATTGGTGTCAAATTTAAGTGGCCACCGATGGGTTAGGCCAAATTTAAAAGAAGAAAGATAAAATGGTAAAGTTTACAGGCTAGTCTTTGTAATAATTTTATTTCATTCAGTATTAATGTTGCACTTTCATTGAAATAGGGCAATTATAGCTATACTTCATTAAAATCATTAATTAGTAGATGTTGATCTCTTACTTCAAGTATTTACTTAGGTTCCAATTGCACACGAATATCAACAGATAGAAAATGGCCATTATAGTCAGCATGTATAATATTTTAATTTATATCAATAATACACATATTCTCGGGTTTAAGTGAAAAGGCAAATGCGGCTGTTTCTACTTGTATGTTCACAACTGGTCATTTACCTGATTATTCAATTAAGTTGATTAGTAGTTTACATTTCTTACAACTTAAGATCATAGATATCGGAAAAATATGTCAAAAACAATCTATTGGCCAGTATAATTGATAAAGGAAGAAAATATGATCATCATTGATTGAGCAAAAAATAAGTTGGCTGAATACTCAATACTGTTATAGAAAGAGGGAAGCTCCAACATTCAATTATTGTCATTTACCATTATTTTAAGTGTTCCACCCCAAAAGTAACAATGGAAAATCAAAAGGAATATAAACCTCTACATTCACTAAATAACTGGTTTTTACCTGAAATACTAGCGGGGGTTGACGAGGGTAGAGGGTGGCAGGGCCTGAATTGGGGAAGGGAGGGGGGTGCTTGGAGTGAGGAAAACAAAGGGATTACCTTGGCTGGGTAATGCACAGGGTGATTGTGTAGAACTCACTTGGGGGAAGATAAGGTGGCAGAGTTGGGTAGAGTAGGTTCAGTTGCTTTGGGGCTTGATGGGGAAGGAGTGGGTAGCTTTTGAGGCTGGAAACATTGAATCAGCGGGAGGTGCAGGGAAGGGAATTGGGTCTCTTTACGAGAAAATTGAAAAAACAGGTTTACAGCTAAAAATCTTGGTGACAGAGGTTGGTGTCAAGAGAGGTGTCCTTGGTGACATTAATTTAAGACAGAAGGTACTCAAGTACTTTATTTTTCTGAACTGAAGAGGAGATTCATTCAGATTCAGTAAAAGCAGATGGGATTTCTAAGTAAGATACCCTCGCCTTTTCAAATACATGGACCCAAGTGTGTTGTCCCTTATCAAACAAACAAAAGGACCCAGTTGTGTTTTCATCTGCTATTGGACAATAATTAAGAAAAATCAAGATGGTTGAACTTCAAGTTTCCAAAAAAAAAAAAAAAAGGGTTACAGGAAGCAAAAGAACTCAAACCTGGGTTTGATATGAGTTGTGATAAAAAAAACCCATATGCTAGATGGAGAGCATTTCAAAACCAAGACAATATTAAGGTCATAAACTGAGAAACAAAGCTTAGCCCTGGAAAACTATTTGGATTAATAAGGCACCCAAAAATCAAATGCTTCTCTTGAATCATGGCATATGGGAAATGTCTCACCCTTGACAATGTTCAAAAGAGAGGCATTATACTTTGCAACAGGTGCTCTCTTTGTGAAGAGGAAGCAGAGGATGTCAATCACCTATTTCTTCATTGTCGTTTCACTAGACAGACTTGGCACTTTCTCCTTATTATTTTGGGTATTCATTGGTGCATGCCTAAAGTACGGCAGGTGGATTTTCTGTTATCCTGGCATAATTTGGAACTCCATCCTGGCAGTAGTATGGTAGGTTATATGGAGAGAAAGTACGCAAGATTCTTTGAAGACAAGTAGGAATATATAGTTAAAATCTTATGCTAAAGTGTATATTTTTGCAATATAGCTGTGTCATATGTTTTAGAGCCTGATACTATGATTGACTTTCTTAGTTCTTTAGATTCACGGTAAGGTTCTCCTTTTTGGAGTTATTTAATACAGCATTCTCTTAATACTGGCTTTTCATTTACATCAATAAATACATAATTACTTATCAAATAATACTACTGAGAAACAAAGATTTGTGTGGTGATTGGTAACATATTTGGTAACTACCACTAAGAAGTGTAAAGATATGGCACCTGGGCCTAACTCAACCCCAAAAGCTAGCTCATGAGGGGAGGATTGCCCAAGTCCATATAAGGAGACCATCAGTCCATTCCCCAATCAATGTGGGACTTTTACCCACTCTAACACTCCCCTTCAAACCCAGGCCCAACTGGAGCATGAATCGGGAGCCCAAACGGGGATGGACCTGGCTCTGATACCGATATGGCACATGGGCCTAACTCAGCCCCAAAAGCTAGCTCATGAGGGGAGGATTGCCCAAGTCCATATAAGGAGACCACCAATCCATTTCCCAACCAATGTGGGACTTTTACCCACTCTAACAAGAAGTAACACTAAGAAACTAAATCAAACAGGTGAAGATAGTCTAGCAGAAAGAATCCTCAGACTCCGACCAAGAGGTGGGGGCTTTGAGATATCAAAGGGAACAGATTGGAACACTGATACTAAATCAAAACCAGTTAATGAGCCGGTTCTGCGCGATAGAAGGCTACAGAAAAATGCCTTTTACAGTTACATGATCATATTGAAGCTTATTATCCTAAAAAGAAGAGAGAGATCATTGATGAAACTTTAATCCTTGAAAAAGCTTAGACAGTGTATAATGGATTTGCACATTCCAGGAGCATTATGCACCAAACGGTACACAGTCACAGGCATTATAGTCAATCCTATCAAGTTGTTTCCCCTGTCACAATGCCACTGGCGTACTCTCAGTGCTAAGGACCAACAATTCATCAACAATGTCACTTAAGAACAGGAACAAACTTATGATCTGAAAACTTCTTGCATAAAAACAAAAAGAGTTTAAAGCCTAATCTACATCATTTTGTTCCAGAAACTATTACCAAAGGCCTATTAAAAAAGAATGAGTCTACTTACCTACATTAAGCATCCCGTAAATTCATCTGCAGGGACTAAGGAAATAGAACTAACAATCACCATATAACGAAGAAAATAAAGTTTCCTGTCCGTTGTATCAACTAGAATAGGATAATTCAACAGCTAAAATACATATCCACAAAATTTGTCCAAGTGAATCACGGATCATAAACCACAGAAATGTCTATAGTTATACTTACAGTCAGCAGCAATGGTCAATAGCTACTTACACCAACTAAAGATGAGTTTTTAACTAGTTGATGCTTCACAAGCAACATAAAACATCTGTATGGCATGCAAACAATTGATGAGAATATGATCCCACCAAAAAATCAGTTATAGTTCCACATACGAAAGTGCAGGAAGAGTTTAATTGAATATAACAATCCAAATGAAAAGAAGAACCAATGTCCAAATCAATCATCTAAGTCGAAAATTAACAATCAAGAACCTATTTTTATTGAAAAGAAGTAAAATGAAACAGATAAAACTACTCACCCAGATGCGCAGGAACCGCAATCTTCCCACTAGAACCACCAGAGCCATATCCATACCCACCACCCTCAATACCATCCCCTCTCCTCATCTTCTTAGTTCCAGAACCAGCTTCCCCACCATCATCATCATCATACTCCTCCTCATAATACTCCCTCCCTCTTAACAAACCCTTTTTCCCAACCCCACTATAACCCACCGGCGGAGGCAAGGGCATATGCGGCTGATGATGATGCTGATGATGCGGCACCATAGGAGAACCCCCGGCTGGATAGTTCACATTCACATGATGTCTAGGCCCAATTGGTCCACCTAAGATACTGCGAATTGGAAGAAGGAAATAAAACTCCTTATCTCCGATCTGAAGTAAATCCTGTGAATCAAGTTTCACCGGTGGGTTACCGGGAAGATGGAGAACACCTTCAACGAAACAACCGTTCTTCCCCAACACTTCGAGGGCAAAACGACGTCGTTGGAAGTCGTAGAAGATACGAGCGTGGTGACGGGAGATGTTCATTCCGCCGCCGAGAGAGGATAAGTCAACGTCGACGGTTGACTTCTTGGAGTTGCGGCCGAGGATTATGGAGTATGTCTGCATGTAATACTCGAAATCTTCGCCTTGTAGCTTGGCGAATCCTGCTTCCACATCGCTTCCACTGCTACTTCCCATTTCATAGGGCAAACAAGATAATTAAGCGGATTTCGATTACGATTTCTATTGCTATTCTATTCTATATAGAAAGACAACGGAATGAGAAAAAGCAGAAAGATGATTTCTGGGCATTGCAGACTTGACAAGGGAAAGATGAAAGAGTGTGCTTGGGATTTCCTACTTTGTTAAACCTTGGAGTAAATACTCTACTATATTTGAGTACTTACTAGGGAATGACATGGTATGGTATGGTATGGTATGATATGATATGATACCATATATTAACGGTATTAATTCAATCAAAATTTATTTCGAACATGCTTAAATAATCATGACGGTTTATTATATATCTATTCTTATTGAAAATGTAATTAATACTATCTTTCGACGTACAAATAGTCACACAATCTAGCGTGGTGCACATGCACCTGTCAGATTTGTACGAGCATACACGTGTAATTTATTTATTTATTTTATTGTTTTACAAACTATTTTTATCTTTGTCTTCTCTCTCCCTCCTCACCTAAACACTCTATTTTTGCCTTTATTTTCTCTCTTCTTCACTTGAATGACTTCATTTACGACCCTTTCTTCTGGATTTGTAAGAATATTAAAAAAATTATTGCGGCAAATCAAGAAGACAGAATAGTGATAGTGGTTAAAAAGTTCATGAAGGAGTGGGGGACATAAACAACCAAAAAAAAATCAAAGTTATCATCCATTATGATTTCATGCACTTATCATCATCATTGACATGAATTCTAAACTTAATTCCTCTTTTTCTTAGCTTCAATTAACCCCGTCTAACCATCCCCCTTTCTTCTGGGTTTGTTAGATACCAGTCTATTTGAATGGGTTGTGATATTTAGATTAAAGAAATATATTTTTTTAGTGTTACGCCTTGATATTGATCAATTTTGATGTGTGTTAAATATGAGTCAAAATTAGTGAAAAATTTATCATATAATGATGAAATTGAGTGAGAAATTGTAGAATTGTGATTTAAAAAATGAAGGAGAAGAAGTCCGAACCAGAATAAGAGAAGAGGAGCATGGGGAAGGAGAATAAAGGGGGTAGGGGTAAAAAAGTTAATTTTTTTACTTATTTTCGACTCCAACGCTATATTTTATTTTATTTTTACGTCAGTTCTGGGGGTGGTATTAATTACACTTTCAACAAGAATAGGTGTATGATAGATCGTCATGATAGTTTAAGCATGTAACTAACTTTTCGGGACAAGTTCATATGTGAATTTATGTCTTTTTCCTTTGAAATTTTGGTTTTGTAATTTTGATTTTCAATTTTTAGAAATATTATACTATAGTTTTTCAAATTAATCGATATAGTCAGTATTTTTGTATTCAATTTTGATATTTTGTGGTATGATAAATTGATATTCAACTTTGATTTAAATATACTCATGTACAAAAGTGGCTCAACGGATCTCGTGGCCTAAGGCAAAATTATCATAATCTAAACTGTCGTGACAGGCACCCACACTAAATCCTGATGGGAGAATCAATCGTCAATCCAATATGCAATCAACTAAACTATTAAAGGTAACAGTTTCATTAATTAAAGAAAAAATTTATAATAGTTAACAAAAAAACTTACGAAAATAGTCCCCTAGAATTTGAAAGTCGTGCACCAACATATCAAACGAAGTCTAAACTATGGGATGCAATTCCAAAATAAAAGAAGTCGAAGTTCGAACGATGGACTAAAGAGAATAGATGAATTCATGACAGTCCGAAAGAAGCAACTCATCCTTAGATTCAAAAAAAATGTGTGTATCACAGCTGAGGTCGCATAGTAGCCGCTGGAATATGCCTTGTACTCAACAATAGAAAAACAAGTACAGTATCCGTACACAAAAACAATAGTATATTGTATTGATCATCGATCAGCTCCAAATATACGAAATATGAACAAACAGTTGTAACTTAGTAAAACACGATAACACATATAGCTCTAGTCAGTAATCATACACAAGACTTTCAGTCCTCAACCTGACTTAACATCTACGCGAAACATATCCAACATCAACACAATGAAAAAATTCAGTTCACTCACTGAACCAACACACAGAAAATAATCAAAATGTAGTAGGCGTACTGGTACCCGAGCTAATCAATATGTAACATGTACCAAGCGTGGTACCTGAGCAACACTTGTAAGACCACAAACAATTTAGACAAATTCATTGCATGAGACTAACAACAAGATATCATTTCACATTAGTCCCCTTTTACTCCCTAATCACGTATTGTACAAGCAATACTAATGAAATAATTGACATGCACACATAACGTAAATTGGAAAACAACTCAACCATCACCTACCTCGAATCAAGTATGAATGCTCTACTGAACATGAGCATTTCCCTTGTTATGAAGCTTTAGTTAGCTTTCGATCTAGAAACAGTAACACAACACAAAATCAACCCAAAATGGCTTAAATATCTTCGAATTATATCTTAATCTCAAATCCCATGTCAACCTCATGACCATCCCACCCAACCCAAGACTTGGACATCACTAATTCACCTAGAACTACCAATTTTATGGTTACACTAGGGAATTACAGTTATATAATCATGAATAAACGTTTATAACCAAAGTTTAAGGGTTTCTACATCCAACAATCCTCACTATACAGAGTTTTCCACCCTAGGTCAATTCAAACCCTTCCCACAACTCAAAATTATCGATTCTTAGAAGGTACCAGATTAAGGGAACAAGCAACTTACCTTTACGAAGAAACTTGGTAGAAAACCGTTGAAAACTCATCCAAATCGCCCTTGTCTTTCCCAAAAACGTTCTTGAGTGAGAATACATATTTTTGGAGAAATTTCTACATTTACAACAACTTACCCCCCCATAGCGGTCCAATCCTGTTATAATGGTGTCGTCGTAGTGGAAATGTCTGCTATATCAAAAATTTCTACGACAGCTACACTGGCGTGCCACCCACTATAGCGGCTAACACGGGACATAACCTCTGAATCCCATTTTAGTCTATTTCACAATACACCTTCAAATCTTGATGTTTTAGGCCAACCCTTTTACACCAAGTTCGATATCGGGAGTTCTACTCTTCCGAATTCAATTCTAAAAAGTCCTACGAACTCCTTAACGTCTTAGCAAAAAGGTAAATAAACTCTACTTAGACGTTTTACTCAATCATTTCCCCGAATTGTCCTAGAATTCATCTCGCTCAGATTTCATCCAAGCGCAACCTAGCCTGAAATTTTCAACTCCCCACCCCCAAAGTGCTCTCACTCGATTTATTTTATGATTTGTTCACCCGTAATGACAGGAATGATCGTACAATAAATACTAATTTACCCATCGTTCATCTGTGAACAATCAAACAAGAAAAGATGAACTAAATAAAAAAGAAAGTAGTACTTGAATCCTCAAATAAGTGAGTGTACTTTTTCCGCATGTCCTTCTCGGTTTCCCAAAAATCTTCTTTAACAGGACGATACTTCCATTGAACCTTCACCGATCTGATTTCTTTTGTTCTTAATTTTTGAACATCTCAATCAAGAATAGCAATCAGCTCTTCCTCGTACTGAAGATCCTTACTAGATAGATCAGATCCCACTTGATAATGTACTCCACATCCCCATGGTATCTATTCAGTATGGATATGTAGAAAACTGCATAGACTCTGGACAAATTGGGCGGCAATGCTAACCTATAAGTTACGAGACCCACTCTTTCGAAAACCTCAAATGAACTGATATATCGAGGGCTAAGCTTACCCTTCTTGCCAAACGTTGTCACTTCTTTCATCAGTGATACTTTCAACTGAACGTATTTACCAACCTGAAATGTAATGTCCCTGACCTTGCGATATGTATACTCTTTTTGCCTACTCTGAGATGCCGACAACTTGATTTGGATACCCCTCATCCTTTCTTGGACTTTTCTTACCAAGTCAACGCCTAAAGGCTACACACCACCCGCCTCAAACCACCCTGATACAAATATCGAACACCATGTGAGAAACACACAAAAAAAAAAAAAACGAAGAAGTTTTGAGATTGTATTTACTAATCTAAAGGTGTGATTGAAAATTTAATCATTTGAAAAATTAAAAAGAGCCAAAATACTCTTTAACTATTTGAGATAGATTGCATTTACCCTCTATTGTGTTTTTGGCAAAAATATCTTTGTTATTATATTTTAATTGAAAAATCTCATTCAATCAGCAAATAATTAAAAATATCCTTTATACTAATGATTATTTTAAAACGAGAAAAAATGAATCAATTCCATTTTAAGGATAATTTTATGCCTTGTTCTTTTCTTCTTATTTTTTTTCCTAAAAGAAAAATCTTGGTTGGGGAGGTGTGGGGTGTTAATGTATGAGAAATAAAATAGCAACACAAAGAAAGGTAAGTGATATAAATAATTTTATTTTTAACAAATAAAATACAACGACATATAACCTTTTTTTTATGGTTCCTTACACAATAGATATGCGTTATTATTTTTTAATATTATATGATACAGCTTTTCTTAAATAACTATTTAACTTTTTCTATATTAATAATAATGAATTTAGTTGACTTAATTCTACGAATGATATAATAAAGAAAATTAAATTCAATTATGTCTTGATACACTATATTACTTATTGTAACTTAAACTCATCAATTTCAGTTAATGACCGGTATAACTATTTTTTTTAAAAACAGAGGAATGAATATTTAGATGAAAAATTAATGCTAATAAGTAAACCTTGTTGTAAAATTGGATGTCATGTAAGCCTCACATTGTGGCAAATTGTGACCAAGTAAAATTACTGTAGCAAGCTTTCTTTTCCACGAAATATATTACCCTTTTGTGTCTATAAAAGACACTACAAATGGTCAATGAAGTAGACACTAAAAATTAGTTACACATCTTACTTCTCTACTTTTTGTCTTCTCTTTCTTTGCTCTTTCATATGATTTTAGTTTTGTCTTTATTTTATAATACGTTATCAGCACGAATTACTTATTATTGATAAAAATAAAATAAAATTTGGTGGTATGTTTTTGGTGCCTAGGTAACTCTACTTTTCTATGCTGCAATAAGGACGCAACAACAAAGTTTTAATTCTCTTGTATTTTCTCTTACTCATGAATTTTTTGTTAGTGTTTTGGTATATTTTTTTCCTTAAATCATGAGATGCTTAATATTTTAATTCTTTGATCATAAATCATTAATATATATATATATATATATATATATATGCATACAATGTCTATCCCTATCCTTTGTTTTTCGGTGACAAGTCCCCAACAAACATAGGCTAGAAGCCAAGGCTATATTGGACAGAGTGTTTCTCATGAAGATGGTATGTATCCTGAAGTGATTTGATTATAAAATTATCTTATATGTTCCTTTCGAACTGAACTACCATGACTCTCGCTAACTGCATCGGATTCTTTGGAACGATGTATTTGCCAACTTAGTTTATTAGGTAAATCAATTACAATTATTCTTGGGTAGACGAATTTGGTTTGGAAAGATTACTGAAGAATTTTGTGCATAAATGTGTACTATTCATAGTTGTTGAAATCACTATAAGACTATTTATTTTGACAAAGAAATTGCAACATATCTTCTCTCAAATTATTTACCAATTAAATCTTCTTATAATTTTGAGAGTTTGAAGAAGTTGACTGGGCAGTTCTTTGAATATACTACTCCTATCATTCTCGGGTCACTGACATCATATAGATAAAGAAGTGATTCGAATATATGAAATTTTAATTTGACTCCTCCTATCATATTTATATGATTCCACTTTAACTTAATATGTCATTGATTGAGAGTATTGATTGAGAGTAAGACAGTGGATTCAAGTTATATCACATTGAAAAAATGACATAATTGTATTCGAGTCGATGCACTATAATGATAATATAAGATATTGAATTCAAATCTCTTTGCATTATGATCTAACGTGTCTTTGTATATATAAGATGTTGAGTTTTAATATCAATGTAATATATTGATGATATAATGATAATTGGGTCAATTAATATTCTCTTGATAAATTTGTGAAATTCGCCTAATTGATTTGCTCCATTCTCTTATGTGAATGTGGGAGCACTGCATAATATGTCTTAAAATGACAAGTGGTTGAACATATGAATATAGGCGTGAAAGGACAATATAATAATAGTCACCATTGTGATGATTATAAAAGAAAGAACAATATGAGTTCTCAAAATGATCTTTCTTTGAAGGAAGGTAACTCTTGTCATCAAAATAGTATGAAAGACCATTCGACACATGGTTGTTGTATGACTTAATAATTTGATAAGTTTATAAATCCTCCATCAAAGGAAAGGAAGATAAAGTCATGATACACTCGACTTTCAAAAGTGATGTTGAGGTATGTCATATGAATATGATAAATTTCAAAGCATGACAATTAACTTCTAATGAAAGGAAAACTTATGAAGCATGTATATATGATTAGGGTCAATTTCTTGAAGAGAATGTGACTTGTGATATGTATCATGAAAAGTGGACTATTCATAAAAGTGAATTAATGTGCCAAGAGATAATGAAAATTATAAATAAAAACATACTCATGTATGATTTAATAAATACCACAACTCACCCCTATGAGAGGTTAGAGAGAAATAAAGAAATTTTATGTTGGTATAAACGGTCATTGGTCAAGTTCTTTTAGTACATCACAAATATTGTGGTACATTTTATGATGAACTATCGAAATGACAAAAGAAGGAAGTAATTCTTGACCACAAAATAATAATAATTTGTCATTGATTATGTATCTCTGTATGCCAAAAGTATTTTCCCTGATATTAAACAAAAGGGAGGAGATACTAATGACAAAAGTAAATCAAGAAACAAGTTTTGCTTGTTATGATTTTGACCATGACAATAATGATATAAATTTCTCCTTGAAAGAGATGTTTACCACACAAAATGTTATGAAATATGTGGTAGTATCTAATGTTAATTGTGAGCTTTGGTGAGCTAATGTGCTACTACCCGAAGAAATAAAAGTGCTCATGATATTGGAATTATAGTAAGTCTCGAAAGAAACTTTTTAAGTTTCAAAGAAATAGTAAAAAAATAATTATATTGAGACTATAAATTATGGAAAGATTTAAGATCTTCATATAATCAAAGTGGGTTCTAAATATTTATGTGGAAGATTACCTATGTTTTCATGTTGTTTGTGGTAACTAAATATGAACATGATGATGGAATAACATGCAAAATAAAGTAGAAGTTTATTGAAATAAATATCAGTTGGCATGACCGCTTGACGACCATCCCGGTTCAAATATGATACAAAAATAAATGAGAATTCATGTGGTTATATATATATTGAAGAAATAATAAAGTCTTCAAGAATTCTCTTGTGTTGTTTGTTCTCGTGATAAAATTATTGGTGTACCAGCTAAGATTGAGATTTTATCTCCTGAAATTTTGAAATGTATAAAAAGGTGAATATGAACCTGTTCACCGCCATGTGGACAATTTACTATTATATGATTTTAATAGATGCATCTATGTTATGGTAACGTGTGCTTTATTATCAACTTGCAATTTGATATTTGCAAAGGTCATTTGCTCAAATTGTTAAATCAAGAGCACATTTCAAATTATAAAATTATATTGATGATATTGATTTATATCCAAATGGTTTAAGCAGAAATTATATGCCTCGAATTATAGCTAAATCATTTGTTATGAGAACAAAACTCCCAAAAGAAATTTGGTATGAGATGTGTTATTTAAAGTGTAGCAACACTTGTACGTATCAAGCCAACAAAGTTCCCCTATCACAATTGGTTCAGGGTCAGGAACCAAATCAATCTCATCTAAAAATTTAAATATGCGGTATATTATTTCAATTGATCCACAATTACGCAATGCACAAAGATGATGTAACACCCCAGAAATTTTTTGTGCTAAGACTCGAACCATCCTTCATTGTGAGTAGGATTTTACCGAGGATTTTAAAATTTCTTAAGTGTTAAGGTCACTAGATGTAGCACCTTGAGTTCCAAAAAGAACTAAATTGGAAATAGCAAAATCTGAAATTTTGCAAGTTATGCTTAAGTTATGAGTTTTGG
>JAJONR010006209.1:0-33197 GCA_029582245.1 Solanum etuberosum | reverse complement strand
AAAAAAAAAGATGTGATTGTATTCAAAAGATGAATGACAATAGTGCTGAAAGAAGCAACGAAAAATGAAGTAGAAGAAAAAGAAGAAAAGTGAAAAATATGAGCTATAAAGTCAAAAGTCACATTTGTGTTGAGGAGAGTCAAGGGAAAGAAAAAAAAATGAAAGGATGTCAAGAATAGGGTTGAGAAAAGAGGTAAAAAGCCAATGTAATGTCAAGGAGGGCAGAAAGTCACTAAAAAGTACCCAAATATATCCTACCTGACCCTGAGCCTACGTTACAAGCTAAGAAAGTCCTATAGTGATCCTAGTGACTAGTTTGGAGAGTCTATGCAGTGAAAATAAGGCCAAGCCTATGGTATTGAGCACTAACTGTACTTGAAGTCACTTCTGAGCGTGAGTGTTGAATGAATCCTTAAACTCAAAATTTATATTTATTGTGTGAAAAAAGGATTTCTTTTGAAGTGAGGACACTAGTTACATTGTTGGAAATTTGGTACCTTGGTGATTGTGAAAAGTGTATGTTGTGATGTCTATTGGTCAATCTATGTCATATCTTGATCCGCATGAGTTAGCTTGTTGAGTCTAGATGAAAAGTTTTGCACTAAATAAGGGATGTGAGTTAGAAAGCCATGTGATTGCTTGAGTTTAAATGTCTGCTACTACACAAGTGTTGTTTAGAGTTTAGTGCGTCGCTTGAGGACAAACAACGAGTTTAAGTTGATGGTGTTGATATACCGTGAGTTTAAGGTATTTTTGATACATTTCACTTAGAAGTTGTATGTGTCTAGAGCTATATTATGTTAGAATTAATGTTTTTATGTTATATTTGCAGGAAATAAGCTTGGACGTGGTAGAGTGAGATGACAGCTGAAAATCTGCAGAAGGAGCCACCCACGGAAGTCACCTACGGACCGTAGGTACTTCAACGGTCCGTTGATGGGTGGCGTAGAATGAGCATCAGGGAAGTCTGACCAAGTGTGGAACCACGGATGCAACTGACGGGCCGTAGGTCGACCTACGGGCCGTCCTGCACATCCGTTGATTGATTCTGGGAGTTGAAGTTCCAGTACCTGATGAAAAAGAGTCTAAGTATGGAGCTACGGAAGGGACCAACGGACTGTAGGTCGACCCACGGTCCGTAGGTCGAAGTTGTCGAATGAAGCCGCGTCCCAGAAGTTTATTTCCTTATTTCATTTCATTTTTGTTTAGGACATGTTTTTCTATAAATAGGGTATGTAAACCTCGTTTTTAGGGGTTAGACAATATAGTTTACTTTTAGTTCTTGGTATTTTAGGAAATTAACTTGCAACTTTAGAAATTTGATTTCCTAATTTCGTTTTACAAGATTTTGACCTTGCAATTCAATAGGAGATTTTGGATTTCTTCTACTCTAATTGTAAGTTGATGAATTCTCTTTATCAAAACATGAATTGTGTTCTTTCAAGCATGAGTAGCTAAATCAACAACTAGGGTTGTGGGAACCATGGGCAATTAACAACGTAGGAATAATAATTAAGTAATTCTTGTATAGTGTTTATGCATGTATTGGTAATTCTTTCGCTTAGAAGTCTTTTTAACGAGTGCACGCGTTAGAACTCGCCTTGTTACAACTTGCCGGACCAAGGAGGTAGTTAATGAGAAAAGAATTAGCAACAGAGATTTAGTGGATGCTATCTAATAGTCTAATGTCAATTGGTGTGAGGGTGAAAACTAAGCCAAACATTGATGTGATGTCTAATCTGAGGTAAAGGTAAGGGTTAGTAAAGTATACACTCGTAGTCGGACCAAGGTGCGTAGTGAAATTCCCTATTTGGAGGACCAATCACTTAGGGATACCTATCTTACCAACTTTGCATATAAAACACTAGGAAAGAATTACTATTATTAGGATTACCGAGTTAAAAGCTTATGGGGAACACATCTACCCTAGTTTATCTCTCATATTGATAATCAAAAGTTTGAATCCTGCTAACTTGTTACTAGATCAACAATCAATTATTTATTTACACAAACCCCCCCTTTTAATTACTTGTTTTCGGAAATAGTTTGACTAAACAGATATAATAGTGAGTTAAGTTTAAGTCTGAACCATATTCCTCATGGAATCGACCCTAACCTACAAGTTGGGTTCTTTATTTGACAACGATCGCTTATACTTCTCTAGGGAGGTGTAATTTGAGCGTATCAATATAGTTGTACTTCCATATATGAATAAATATCCTATCTGAAATAGGACTTTATGTGGGTCAGACAAATATCCTGCATCTGCATAACCGATTATTTCTGACATGGGTTCATTAGAATACAACAATCCCATATCAATTGTTCGTTGAAGATATCTGAATATATGCTTAACACCTTTCCAATGTCTTCTTGTTGGACATGAGCTGAATCTTGCCAATAAACTTACTGTGAAACAAATATCTGGTCGGGTATTGTTGGCAAGGTACATTAGTGCCCCAATAGCATTGAGATATGAAGTTTCATTACCAAGAAGCCCTTCATCCTTTTCTTGAGGTCGAAATGGATCTTTATTTATATCAAGAGATATCAGAACGATAGGGGTACTCAAAGGGTGTGATTTATCCATATAAAATCTCTTCAAAACCTTTTCAGTATATGTTGATTGATGGATAAATATTCTTGTTGTCAAATGTTCAATGTAAAGGCCAAAACAAAAAAATTTCTTACCAAGATCTTTTATTTCAATTTTTTTCTTCAAACACTCAACAACTTTTGAAAGCTCTTTAGGAGTTCCAATGATGTTGAATTCATCAACATAAACAGATATTATTATAAATTTAGATTTTGACCTTCGTATAAAAATACAATGACAAATAGGATCATTCTTGTACCGTTTTCTTTAGCAAATATTCGCTAAGATGATTATACTGCATTCGCCCTGATTGTTTTGATCCATATAAGGATTTCTGATGTTTTATTGAACAAGTTTCTTTTGAAATTTATATGATTCAAGCACTTTGAGTGTTTAAGGGATTTTCATAAAAATATTGTGGTCCAGTGAGCCATATAAATAGGTTGTGACAATGT
This sequence comes from Solanum etuberosum, assembly GCA_029582245.1. Taxonomy (NCBI): domain Eukaryota; kingdom Viridiplantae; phylum Streptophyta; class Magnoliopsida; order Solanales; family Solanaceae; genus Solanum; species Solanum etuberosum. The sequence goes on along the minus strand of JAJONR010006209.1, from coordinate 30,146 downwards.
CCATTAGATTCTTTTCAAGCTTTTCATGAACTGTCATATTTATTAGATACCTGAAGGTAATTACATATACCACAGGAGAATATGTCTCCTCATAATCAATGTCAGGTCTTTGTGAAAATCCTTGTGCAATAAGTCATACTTTATATCTTATGACTTTATCATTTTAATTATGTTTCCGCACAAAAACCTATTTGTACCCCACTGGCTTGACACCTTCAGGTGTTCAAACTATTGGTCCGAAAACTTCATGTTCTTGAAGTGAATCCAATTTTATTTGAATTGTTTCCTTCCATTTTGACCAATCATTTCTCTGTCTACATTCAATGAAAAATTTTGGTTTAAAATCATTTTGTTGCATTATTTCAACTGCAACATTATAGGTAAAAATATTATCCACCATAATATTATTTTGATTCCACCCTTTTCTTGTTGAGACATAATTTATTGAGATTTCCTCATTCTCATTATTTTCAGGTAGATGGACCTCGTTAGTGGTGTCACCATTTATTATCTCTCGGAACTCTTCATGAGCAATTGCCTCCATATTATGATCATTTATTCCTTTTATTTTTCGATGATTTTTATCCTTGGAACCAACTGGTCTACCACGTTTTAACCGTGGTCCAGACTCATTTGTCTTTACATTTTGTCTTATCAGGACATCAACTCGAACATGAGCATTAACACCTGGGATATATGATTTAGTAACCCATATAAGGTTAGTAAATCCATCTGGCAGTTGATTTGCAATACTGTGCAAATAAATCATCTTTTGAACTTCTTGCTCACATTGATTTGTTCTTGGATCAAAACAAGACAGTGAAAGTGAATTCCAATCTATCTCATTTCCCAACTATTTTTATTCTCCCCCTACTGTTGGATATACTGATTCATCAAAATGATGATTAGCAAATCTTGCCGTAAATAAATCTCCATTTCTATGTTTTGAATATTGTATAAAAGAACGATATTCATACCCAACATATATCCCCAACCTTCTTTGGGGACCCATCTTTGTGTCTTGTGGTGGAGCAATTTGAACATATACCGCACAACCAAAAATTCTAAGATGGGAAATATTTGGCTCCTGAAAAAAAAAATTGCAATTGGGAGATAGCATGATAACTGGTTGGCCTTATGCTCACAAGTGTCGCTGCATGTAAAATAGCGTGCCCCCATACTAAAACAGGAAACTTTGTCCTCATCAACAATTGTGTAGCTATCAATTGTAGACGTTTAATCAATGACTCTACTAGACCATTTTGAGGATGAACATGTGTAACAGGGTGTTCAATTGTTATTCTAGTGGAAAAATAATAATCATTAAATTCCTTAGATGTAAACTAACCAGCATTATGAAGATGAATTTTCTTTATTGCATAATCTGGAATTGTGCTTTTAACCTTATTATTTGAGCCAGCAACCTCGCAAAAGTCATACTGCGAGTTGATAATAAGTACACATATGACCTTCTTGTAGATGCATCTATCAAGACCATATAATATTTAAATGGTCCACATGCAGGGTGAATAGGTCCACATATAACACCTTGTATCCGTTCCATACATGCAGGAGATTTCACTCCAACCTTAGCCATTGATGGTTTGATAACCAGCTTTCCTTGAGAAAAAGCACCAAAAGAGAATTTCTTTGATTAAAGAACATATTGGTTCTTCAAAGTATGCCATGTGAATTTTCAATTACTGCGCATCATATTATAACAGGGATGACCCAACCGGTCATGCCAAATGATAAAATCATTAGAACCGCTAAACCTTTTGTTTACTACGTCATGTGATTCAACCGTACCAATATTTGTATGGTACAACCCAAAAGAAAGTGCAGACAATTTTTCATGCACAGTTTCTTCTTCGCATTTATTGTAGTAATATAAAGGTATTTCACCTTTCCTTCATTTTCAGTCTCAACATGATAGCCATTTTAGCAAATAACCTTGAAACTTAACAAGTTTCTTTGAGACTTACTACAATACATTACATTATCAATAACCAATAATATTCCTCTAGGAAGTTATAAGACCGCTCTTCTAGAGCCCTCAATCAATTTTATACAACTTGATGTTGTATTAACATATGTCTTTTTCATAACCAAATGAGAGAAATATTTATTTTCTCTTAGTATCGTGTGAGTTGTGGAACTGTCCAGAGAACACATATCTCCATTACTCATCTTGGATCCAACTGAAGACTGGGAAATTTTATTAATCTTCATAAAATAAAAATACATAAGAAGAAGTACGAAACAAACTAACAAAAGAAAATTTAAGTACTTCATCTTTAAGTAATACATTAAAAACACATAACAACATTATTCATTTTCCATATCAATGATAAATCGTCAGGTGCGATCCTCAAAAAAGTCCTCAGCTTCTAGATGAGTAATATCATCGAGCCCATCAAAAGCATCATCTTTCAATGCTAAATTTGCCTCATTATTCTCATCATATTTCTGAGAAGCCCCTGTCTGAGCATCATCTTTGAGAGTCAAACGTGACTCTACTCGGGCATTAGGAAAGGAGGCACCACCTTTATTTTCCTTTAAAGGAATTTTGGATACAACCTGACAAAATGCTCAAGTAGTCAACATTCATTTTTCCAGTGACCTTTAAGGCCACAACAATGATAGTGATCATCTTTGCCTTTTGAAGGATTATTTTAAGAATCCATATTGTTCTCCCTTTTTTTATGACCGCCACCTCAACGATTATTATATTTTATTTTTCCCTTGCCACACCCATGCACATTATCATTGCCCCGATTATTTTTTCTTATTTTTGACTGGTTGTGTACTTCTACCTCGTGTTCTTCCGGTAATGGAGCACTTCATGTAGGACGGGCTTCATGATTTCTCATTAAAAGGGCATTATGTTGCTCAGCCACTAGAAGACACGAGATCAATGCAGAGTATTTCTGAAAACCTTTTTTAACGGTATTACTGTTGTAGTATCACATTAGAGGCATGGAAAGTACTTAGTGTCTTTTCCAACATGTCCCCATCATTTATAGTTTTCCCACATAATTTTAATTGGGAAGTGATTATAAATACAGTTGAGTTATACTCAATTACGGTTTATAATCTTAAAACCGTAAGTGCATCCACTCATAAAGAGACTTGGTAATATTGTTTCCTTGAGGTGGTCATACCTCCCTTTCAAACCTATCCATAATTCAAGTGAATCTTTCATTGTTAAGTATTCAACCTTCAGGCTTTCATCAAAATGATGACGAAGGAAAATCATAGCTTTCGCTTTACCTTCACTTGATGATTTATTTTCTTCGATTATAATATCACTAAGATTCTTAGCGGTAAGGTGAACTTTAACATCAAGTACCTATGATAAATAGTTCTTTCAAGAAATGTCAAGTGCCACAAATTCAAGCTTTGAAAAATTCGACATGATGAAAACTATAATAAGATAATTTAGTTAATATCATAATTTTGGTTTCTTTATAATAAATGGTAAATTAATTTTCAAATAATAAAGTATAATATGATTATAGATATAATATATGCATGCACATGAAATGTCTCAAAAGAATGTAAACTCATGAAGTATTGAAATAGTAGATTTAACATATATATTTTAAAAAATTATTCTAGAATATTTATTACTAGTGTCAATAGATATTAACGCCAACGTATTATAAGAACATTAAGTAATATTTAATACAATACTATTCTTCTTTATTACACATAAATACTTTATCATAATTGTATATCAAGAAAATAATTACGTGTAGTCTACCTAGTATGTTATCATATTGCTTAGTATTTAATTTAAAAGTATAAGTCATTAATAGCATATAAATAACATAATAATATAAACCTGAAACATATTGATTATTATGTCTAGTAAAGTATTATATTAATACCTAAAGCAAATCATGTATGCAGTAATGAAATTGCAGATCAAAGACTTTTGGAAGTTTTATTAGAGATGTTATGAACATATAAATGTATACCTAATTCGAAAAGAAAATTGATTCACTTTTAGAAAAAAAGATAATCCCGAATTAAATAGGCATCAATTGATTAGAGACTCGAGCTGATAACATGTAAACTGAGAGCAAAATACAATAATACTAAATAAAAAAGGAAGACAAATGATAATGAAAAATATTAAAGAGAGAGTATTATTGTATCTCTTCAAATGTGTCTTTCATAAGGGAGAAAAATACCCTTTTATAGGATGTAGAAATCATCCGTTTACAACTTTAAACCAAATACGTTAGTAAATATTTAAGGCTTTCATTAAATAAATACATTACGTTAGATTGTTGATGAAAAGAAACATCGACACTTAAATAGATTTGTAACACTCCTTTATTTATTTATTATTTTTCTCCTTTATTTGCTTTATATATTTACCATCATAACTCAGAAGTCATATCTAATTATCTATTCAATTACATCTCGTTGTATCCATAACTCTCAGGCTTTTCATATTCATAACCTCCAAATATTTAATTTTAAACTTTTAACATATTTTTTGGTATTCCTCCATCTATATCTCTATAAATTCTTCTTTTTTATTTCATGAGATCCCTACCCAAGGTTATCCTTTCATTATATTGTTTAAGTATTGAAACACTTAAATCATTACTGTACTATTTGATCGTGCTTTAGTTTGACCCAAAGAAGAAGACTCTTGAATTTTGATTGGTTTTGGGAGAAGGTATTAATTGTTGGCAAGAACTCGAAAAGTTGTGTAATGATTCTGTATTTTTGTTTTTGCATCTATATTTATATGAATCAAGTCATAAGAAGGGGATGTGTATGTCATATTTTTTCTTCTCTATTTATTTATTTGTGTTTTCTCTCTATTATACTTCTTTAATTTAATTTTCTATGAATTTTAGATTGTTGTAAATTTATATTTTTATTTGTGCTTAAGTTAGTCATTTTTGAATTTATTGGAAATTCACTAAGTACTAATCAATGTTACAAAATTACAGTTAGTTGCTTAAAACTAATTAATTTTAAACATTAAAATACACCCTCATTTAGTGTTTCTTGTCACTTTTAAAGATTCTTTTGTAATTTTTGCATGTTATTACTATTATATATATATTTTCATAAAATTTTAATCATTCAAATGGATCTGTAAAAGTTTACATGGGACACACGTGTCCAACGCACGGGCCCCATTGTTGTTCTAGCAAAAGAGAACTTGAAGACAAGGTTTTCTGTAATGATGGTGTCTGGGCCACTGTACACACCTCAACTATTTTCTAAGTACCTATGACCTCAAATCAATATAATTATCGGATAAATTTTCTATCAAGCTTATGCAAATGGGAAGGAATCACTAATTTACTGGTAGTGGATAACTCTATCCAGCAAGGCATAGACAGATGCAAAGAAATTAAAGTACTTTTGCTTTAGATGATATCTGAACTTAAGACCTCATGGTTATCAAATTTCTACATTGACCACTAGGCCACATCATTTTGTACAAATTACAATATGGTATTTCCTTTTCGGTTAGGTAATCATTTTAGAAGGCCTAGGATTAGAGCTAATTTGATGCATAGATTTCATATTTCAGACAAGTCTATCTGAGAGCATTGAAGGAAAATATATAGATTTTTTCCTCGATTGATTGATAGACTAAAAGGGAACTTGTTTGTCACGACCCAAAGTACTCCCTAGGTGTGACATGGTGAATAGGATTCCGAGAGACCCTAAACGAGTCACTTGACATAAGCATGGCACAAAAGAAATACAACAAGAGAGAATAGGTAATAAAATCTCATATTATATGAGAAATCTGAACATAAGTGCAAAATACTAAACTATTTCTGATATAACCTTTCTAACATCATAAGAATGGTTGAGACGTAACCCACACACCACATACAAGTGTGAAAATGAAAAGACAATAAATTAAGTAAAGCATCAATGGTCTTGTCCTAATAACATGAGGACCCACCAATCAAGTGCACCAGTAGAGCTATCTAAGCTAGCCACGAGCAAGAGGAGGAACTTCGAACCCTATATTATGAGACAATATTATTTTCTCTTTGAACGAAAACCAAAAAATCTCAAAATAAGGATCAACCCCATAATCAGAACAAATATGCATTAGTACGGTGAATGTACTAAGTATGGAGAAATGCATAAAAATATAGGCATGATAACATGATGAGCTCTAACATGATATGCAAGAGCAAGTAAAACGTAGTAAGAGCCTTTAAAGAAAAAAAAAATCACATACGAGGTCAATGCCTACGTAAAATAATTTGAGAAGATTTCATAAAACCTTTGAGGAAAACATAGTTCATTTGTGGGATATTTACCATAAACTGACAGTAAAACTATGTGAGCTATGACATGGAATCCGGCATGACCCTCACACCGAAAAGGGGAACTACCTCATAAGGTAGAATTCCATCAGATCGATTCATAATTTCTATTGTGGATCCACAAGCTAGGTCATATAAGACAATCCTATGGGGGCACATAGTTTGAGACAAAATAATTGCTACTAAAGACCAAATCCTACTAGAAGTAGGACCTCAATTCCAAAGTCCTCTCGGTGCTAAGTAATTTCCAATAGAAAATACATCATCATATTCATATAAAAATAATTGGAAATGCTCAATTAAGGCTACCAATCCAATTATAAGTCATAATAGAGTAGCTACTTTAAAACTATGATTTCATAAACTTTCATATTAGTTACTTACCTTCCTACGCAACTAAAATCATGATTTCAATCACATGTGAGAAAACCTTTCACAATTCTTTGAAACTTATCTCAAAAGCATCCTTTAGTCATAAATTATTCTTTTCATAAAACACACATAAATTCTTAATCAAATTTATGATCATACTTCATAATTTCATAAGCATGGTTCATAATTCTAATTCACAAAATAGGCATAGACATGGGTCAATATGAATTCAATTAAATCCATGTAATTGAATCAAATCATACAATATCAGATTGAAAATAAATAATTTAATCATTATAAATAGGACCCATGTTGATTTGCATGAAACGCTAGAAATTTGGGTGAAATTGAATTAGAGATTACAGTTTTCTTTTAGGACCCAATAGAAGAAAGGAATCAGTTGGTGAATCCCCACATACCTTGATAATCAAAGCCCTAAGAATGCAAAAAGAATGAGCCCTTGAAACTTGAAACCCTAGTTCTTCACCTTGAATCTTGAGAGATAATTTTAGAGAAGAAGGCTTGAAGGATTTGAGAGAATTGAGTGAATTAGAGGGTTAAGGCATAGTTTGATGAGTAGAAACTGTTATAGGGGTAGTTATAGATCACTGCATCAGTTCTAGAACTGAACTTTTCCTTTCCAATATGACTTTCCAATTCCTGAGGTATTACAATATCTCCCCCTTGGGAACATTCATCCTCGAATGGGATTCAAGATAGAATGAATAGAGTATGGAGGGAAACTAACAACCCCACATGAATGCAAATCTTATCAAAATGCACATAAGCAAGGAGAAGTCACTCCAATCTAAATTATAACATCAAAATCAAGATTTCATGAACATGCATGCATATGGAAACATGAGAATTACTAAAATGTATGAATCCAAAAGAATAAACCATGGAGAACTAATACCTCAAGCTAGAATAGAAGCGGAGGGAAAAAGGTATACTTGGACATCATACCAATTTCGGCTTCCCAAGCAGTACCCTTAACTAATTGATTCCTCCAAAGAACATTCACATAAGAAACTTCTTTGTTTATCAACTCCCAGACTTAACAATCTAAAATTTCAACTGAAACCTCTTCATACAAAACAGTTTCCTTAGCACCAAAACTTTCCAATGGGACTATAAACGTCGGATCTCATACACACTTTATCAGCAAAGGGACATGGAATACCGACTGTACTGATGCTAAGTCATTGGGTAACTCTAATTCATAAGAAACTTTCTCAATACGCCTCAAAATCTGATATAAACCCACATAACAGGGGTTAAGCTTCCCTTTCTTTCTGAATCTCATCACACCCTTCATGGGTGAAATTATCAAGTTAACCTAATCATCAACATCAAATTCATGCTCTCTCCTTCTAACATCGGCATATGAATTTTATCGACTTTGAGCCATTTTCAACCTTTCACGAATAAGTCGAACCTTTTCCATTGCCTCATGCACCAACTTAGGCCTTATCAAAGAGACATCACCAACTTCAAACCAACGAATAGGAGACCTACACCTCCTACCATAAAGAGCCTCAAACAGAACCAGTTTAATACTTGAATGATAACTATTATTATAAGAAAACTCGATCAAAGGCAAATGATCATCCCATTTACCCTTAAAATGAATCAAAGCAAGGTCTCAACATATCTTCTAAAGTCTGAATTGTATGCTCGGCTTGTCCATCGGTCTAGGGATGAAAATTTGTTCTAAGATTCACTTGAGTACTGAGACCTCTATGAAACGACATCCAAAATTGAGATGTAAAGTGAGTACCATGATCGAAGATAATTGACAAGGGCACTCCATGCAACCTTACCATTTTCGGAATATAGAGCAGGGCATACTCTTTGACTGAAAATGATGACTTTATGGAAAGAAAGTGATCCTACATCATCATTCAGTCCACAATGACCAAATCAAATCAAACTTACACCAAGTACAAGGTAAGCCTATAATGAAGTTCATATTCAAATCTTCCCACTTCCAGGTAGGAATGCTAATGTCTTGAGCCAAACCACCTCATTTATTATTCTCAACTTTTACTTCTTGACAATTAATATACTTAGCCACAAATTTTGAAATGTCCTTCTTTATTCCATTCCACTAATAGACCTCTCACGAATCGCGGTACATCTTGGTGGCTCCTGGGTGAATAGAATATCAAGAACTGTGAGCTTCTATCAAAATCTAATTTCTAAATTCATCAACATTTGAAGCACATAACTGACCTTAGTATCAAAGGACACCATCTCCCCCTTGGGAGAAAGCCTGAATGACTTTTTCAATAACTTACTTCATCAAATAAACCAGTACTTGATCAATATCTTGCTTAGCCTTCACATATGATACAAAAGACAAGTCCGAACTATTTTGAACAATCGCACCACCCTCATTGGAATTAATTAAGGGAACACTCAATCGGGCCAATCGATGAACTTCACAAACTAACTCTTTCTTATAATCATAAACATGAGAAATACTTCCCATCGATAATCAACTAGGAGCATCCACCACCACATTCTCGTTACCCGGATGATAAAGGACACTCATATCATAATCTTTCAATAACTCAAGCCATCTTCTCAAGCAATAATTTAAGTCATTTTCGGTGAACACACACTTCAAGCTCTTGTGGTCGGTAAACACAGCAAGATGAACACCATATAGGGAATGTCTCCAAATCTAAAAGGCAAAAACCACCACCGCTAATTCCAAATCATATGTTAGATAATTCTTCTCATGCACCTTTAATTGCATTGAAGAATAAGCAATGACTTTCCCATGTTGCATTACAACACATGAAACATCACAATAAACTACAAAATCACTCGATCCTTAATATCAAAATAGGGGCTGAAGTGAGTCTAACCTTTAACTCTAGGAAACTTTTCTCACAAGCTTCCGACCATAGGAATTTCACATTTTTTGAGTCAATGTCGTCAAAGGCGAAGCAATAGAGGAAAATCCTTAGATAAAACTTTTATAATAACTGGCCAAACCCAAGAAACTCCGTATATCTGAAGCAGACAAAGGTCTAGGCCAATTTTTAACAGGCTCGGTCTTCTTAAGATCAACTTGAATACCTTCAATAGAGACAATTTGGCCAATGAAAGCAATGGATCCTAAACAAAACTCACATTTTGTCACGACCCAAAATACACCCTATATGTGACATGACGTATAGGACCCTGAGAGGTCCTACACAAGCCACTTAGCATGCATCATACAAGTTAATAGAATTAAACAGTTTAAAAGTAGCATTTCATATAAAAAAGTTTGATAAAAGTAGCGGACGTTTAAACTATAGTCTCAAAGCAATGTATTACATCAAAGGAGTGATTGGGACATAACTCATACATCACATACAATAATATTAAAGTGAAAACACATGAAAGAAATAAAGGAATCTCGGTCATCCTAACATGAGGATTCACCAATATTCAAAGCTTAATATGGGATCACTAGACACGAGTATGCGGAATAGAAGCGTCTGACCCTACATTGGTTAAACAATGTAGGCAATAATATGCGTTAGTACATGGAATGTACCAAGTATGATAGCAATGCATAAGAGTTATGAAATCATGTTAAAAAGGACTTTACATGACATGCAATGACCAAACTAAATCATAAGATAAAAAGGTTAGAAAATATAAATCGTAATCATGGTCAATGCAAGCTAAACATCTTTAAAATTATTTTGAGATACTTCTAGAAGTAACCTTAGTTCATTGTTGTAGAAAGTTGTCCATTAACCAACATAGACCATGTGAGCTATAACATGGAATCCGGTGTCTATCCCACGCCAAAAAGAGATTTCCTCACTCGCCAAGGTAAGAACCGTAAACTTCAAGCTTAAGTGGATCCACTAGCTAATGTCTATCTAAGACAAACCTATGGTGGCACATAGTTATGGAATAAGGAGATTGCTACTAGAAACCTGACCTTTACTATTGGAGAGCTTCCATCTTGATATCCTCTAGGTGCTAAGCATAAATCCCAGGGAATAGTCATTTATCTTAACTTATCTTATCATTATGAGACATGGGTAATCGCCACTTATCTTATCATTAGAATAGCTCCTTAATATTGATTCATCTTAAGTGAGAAAACCTTTTAAGCTTATGAATCTTTTATGTGAGAAAATCCTTTCACAATCATGCTTTTATGTGCATGTGAGATATCCTTTCACAACAACAACAACATTGATGCTCCACGCTCAAAGTGAATCTTAATTCATTTACATCAATTTAATAAAGAACATGCATATCTTCATAAATTCATCTTTCATAGTTTAAAAGTTTCTTCATATGATCATAGTCTAGAAATCATGGATTTCACATGGGGATTCAACTTAAAAACATGAAATTACTTCAATTTGTGCGTAAAAGGACATAAAACAATTTATTAGATCATAATTGAAAAGAACCCATGAGATTGAGTAAGAACCCTAACTTACATTGGAGATTCTAACTTGGAGAATTTAGGAACCCTATGGAAGAAATGACTCCATAGGAGAATACTATCATACCTTTGAGTTCAAAGCTCACAATCAATAGAGAATTGGAGACTTGACCTTGAAACCCTAGACTTCTTCTTCTTCGTTAGAGAGAAATATTGGGGAAGAACTCGAAGGGATTTGGGGAAATTTGAAGAATGATTTAGAGTAGTTAGATTTTAAGGCTTAAATGACTTATATAGGGCTTGGTATTAGAATTAAAACAACATAGTATTCAGTTAAAATGATTAGGGAAAAGACAAAAAAACCCTTAGAGATAACTGTGGACCTCCATAGACAGTTGGACTAACGATCCGTGGGTTCAACTACGGACCGTCCTGTCAAATTTTTGGTGGGGTTCTAGGACCATATGAAACACCCCGGATTATGAGAAGGCAAGGCACCATTTTTCAGAAGCTGCAAGTGCCATCCGATGGAGGCCACCCACGGCTCGTGGATGGGACCACAGTCTGTATGTGTGGTCCGTGGTTGGTCACCCCAGCTTCAGACAGAAGGTCCAGACCCACGGCCTGACCTAAGGACCATCGGTCAGTCCACAGTTCGTGGTCGAGGGCCCGTAGGTCAGGACCCCAAAAATATAGTTTCTGACGGGGAACGTCAGTCGTGCAGGATGGACCATTGGTCAGTCTACGGTCCATCGATCGAGGGTCGTGGTTGGCAGGGAGGCAATTATTTCAAGGGTAGTTGGGTATTTTCCTAATTATTCTATTCCTATACTACGTCGTTTTACCCTTCACTAAGACCCCTATATAAGTATTTTAACCCCCAAATTTCCACAATAGTCTCTCAAATTTCTAAAAGAAGAACAAGTCTCCTCTCCAAAATATTTCTCTCTCTAGAAAGCTTGAAGAAGAAGGATTCAACCTAGGGTTTCAAGTTGAGTCTTCATTCCTCCATTGAATATAAGCAATTGTCTTCAAGGTACGATAGTTTTCATCCATGGATTCCTTCCATTCAGGGAGTTCCCAAATTCTCCTATTTCCAAAGTTAGAAATCCCCAATTGAGTTAGGGTTTTCTTCAATTGTCATGGGTTCTCTTGATTATTGATTTAAATGATTGAATTATGATCTCTTATGCATGAATTGATGAAATACTATGATTTTATGATGATTCCCCTATGAACACATGTAATCCCCATGTTTTCCAAAGTTATGATCATATGATGTGGGATTTTGATTATGAAGGAAGAGTTTTATGAAATCAAGCATGTATTAATAGAATTACATAAATTTATGATGAAATCCATATATAACCCATGTTTTCTAAATTTTGATGATTAGAAGTGGGTTTTGAACCTTGAAAGGTAAATTATGGAGTTATGCATGTTCTTAAGAAATCTATGCAAATGTTTTAAGGATGCTTTGAGAGTAAAGTATCAATGATGATGTTGTTGTTGTGTCGTTGAAATGATTTTCTCATATAACATGAAAGCATGATTGTGAAAGGTTTTCTCACATAATAAGGATTTTAAGGTTGAAAGGTCTTCTCACCTAATTGAATCAAAAGATTAAGAGCTATCCTAAGGAAACCTAGCTCGGATTGGTTATTAAATGATACCTCTCCATGGATAATGAGTTAGCTTGGATTGGTAAGATGACGTGCCCCTCCATGGATAATAAGTATAAGTATGAAATGACTATTCCGTGGGATTTATTCTTAGCACCGAGAGGATATTGAGATGGAAGTTCTCCCTTTAGTGGAGGTCGGGTTTCTAGAAGCAATCTCCTTATCCCTTAACTATGTGCCCCATAGGATAATTATCTAGATAGACATTAGCTAGTCGATCCACTTAAGCTAGAAGTTCATGGTCCTTACCTTGGCAAGTAGGAAAACCTTTTTCAGTGTGGGAGACACCGGGGGATCATGTTATAGCTCACATGGTCTCTATGTCGGTTAAGGCTACTTCCCACAATAATAATGAACTAAGGTTACTTCAAGAAGTATCTCGTATGTGTTCAAAGGCTTTTAAGATGTTAGCTTGCATTGACCATGTTTTATGACTTATATTTTCTAACTCTTCTTATTTCATGTTTTAGCTTGGTCAATTGCATGTCATGAAATGTCCTATTTTAGCATGATTTAAATGTTTTATGCATAGCTATCACACTTGGTACATTGTTTTCTACTAACGCATACTCTTGCCTACATTTCCCTAAATTTAGGGTCTGACAGCCAGGTTTCTAAGTTTCGTGGCTAGTGGTTGATTACGAGGTTCCCGAGCTTTGGTGAGTCCTCATGCTTCGAGGATGGATTTTATTGTTTCGGTTTTCTTTCATATTTCTTGTTTTGGACATGATGTATAGGCTAGGTCCAATTTCATTCTATTGTACTAGATGGCTAATGAGACAAAGTGTTTAGACTTCCGCTTTACATTTCTGAAAACTTTGAACTTGAAATGTTATCTTTACCTCTTTTGTTCTATTTCTTATGTTATGAATGCTAAGAGGCTTGTATGGGGCCTCTCGGGGTCCTATACGCCATGTTACATCTAGGAGGTACCCCCGGGTCGTGAAAAACTTGGTAATCAGAGCACAAGGTTCAGAATGGTCCTAGGATGTCTCATAAGCCACATCGAGTAGAGTCGTGTTCATGAGTGTAAAGCGCGCCACATTAATGAATAAGAGGCTACAAGATGATTAGGAAACTCCACTTCTTCATTACTCTAAAGTTGTACGATAGGGTTTAACTCTATAAGGTCTCTCTCCTAATCCTTATCCGATGCTCTACAGGACATGGCTACTCGAAAAGCTTATGCTAGAAGGAATGTGAGGGAGAATGTGGAACAAAAAGCTCCTCCCCAAGCTCCTCAAGTTCCAGTCGATCCTTTGGCCGAACAAGTGACTAATGCGGAGTATAGAGCTGCTTTTCAAGTGTTGGCTCATGTCGTGACGGCCCACACCAATAGGGAGGTTTTGGTTACCGTGAACCCAAATGTGGGTACGGCGGCATCTAGAGTGAGGGACTTCACTAGGATGAATCCTCCAGAGTTTGATGGTTCTAAGGTTGAGGAAGATCCTCAAGAGTTCATTGATGAGGTTTATAAAGTCTTGATGATCATGGGAGGGCCGCCGGTGGAAAAGGTGAAGTTGGCCGCTTATCAACTTAAAGGTGTTGTTCAAACTTGGTTCAACCAATGGAAAGAAGGGAGACCAGAAGATGCGGGTCCTATTGATTGGGAGAAGTTTAAGGTTGTTTTTCTTGATAGGTTATTTCCCCTTGAGATGAGGGAGGAAAAGGTGCTTGAGTTCATCAACCTTCGTCAAGGAAGTATGAATGTGAGGGATTATGCTTTGAAGTTCACACAATTGTCCAAATATGCTCCAACAATGGTTGCCAATCCTAGGGCGAGGATGAGTAAGTTCGTTTCGGGTGTATCCAAAATAGTGGTTAAAGAATGTCGGACCGCTATGCTCATTAATGACATGGACATCTTTCGTCTCATGGTTCATGCTCAACAGATCCAAGAGAAAAATCTTAAGGAAATGTCTAGGGAGACAAAAAGGCTAAAACCGATGATGGTAATTTCTCTCATGCAAGGCTCGATGGACATGGTCGTTCAAGATTTTGACAAAGGTTTTCCGGTCAAGGTTCCTCCAATGCTCCTCCTAAGTTCAACAGAGAAAGGGTGTCTAACCCTAAGCCTCAAGGAGGGAATGGTAGTGGATTTTCATTGCCTATGTCTACTTGTGCTAGGTGTGGAAGGAAGCACCAGGGTAAGTGCCTAGCCGACATGGATAGTTGCTTCAAAAGATGAGGGATTGCCCAATGCTCACAGCTAAAGGACGAGAGGGCAAGAAAGCTCTTCCTAGTGGTTCGGGTCCCAACGCTCCCAAGCAAAACCAATTATATGCACTTCAGACTCGTGGTGAACAAGAGGGTTCTCCCGATGTGGTTGGTGTATCTTGAAAGTTTTCCAACTTGATGTTTATGCTTTACTTGATCCCAGTGCTACCTTGTCTTTTGTGACGCCATATGTGGCTATGAGGTTTGATGTTCTTCCGGATGTGTTGTTAGATCCTTTTTTGTCTCTACTCCTATTGGTGATTCTATTGTGGCTAAGAGGGTCTATAGAAAGTGTCTCGTTTCCTTGTCCCATAGAGTTACTCTTGTTGACTTGGTAGAGCTTGATATGCTAGACTTTGATGTTATCCTTGGTATGGATTGGTTGCACTCTTGTTATGCTTCTATCGACTGTAGAACCCGTGTAGTCAAGTTTCAATTTCCGAATGAGCCTATCGTAGAATGGAAGGGGGGAAATTATATGCCTAAGGGTTAGTTTGTCTCTTTTCTTAAAGCTAGAAAGATGATTTCTAAGGGTTGCATTTACCATCTAGTTAGGGTGAGGGATGTGGATTCCGAAGCCCCTATTCTTGAGTCGGTCCCCATTGTTAATGAGTTTCTGGAAGTGTTCCCAGATGATTTACCCGGTATTCCTCCCGAAAGGGAAATAGACTTCGGTATTGACCTTCTCCAAGATACGCAACCTATTTATTTTCCTCCCTACCGTACAGCTCTGGCGGAACTAAAGGAGTCGAAAGAACAATTGAAAGACTTATTGGATAAGGGTTTCATCCGACCGAGTATCTCTCCATGGGGTGCTCCAGTTCTGTTTGTTAGAAAGAATGATGGTTCCTTCGTATCTGTATTGACTATCGTCAGTTGAATAAGGTGACCATTAAGAATAAATATCCTCTTCCAAGGATAAATGATATATTTGACCAACTTCAAAGGGCGAGTTACTTTTTCAAGATTGACCTTAGATCAGGTTACCACCAATTGAGGATGAAGGAGGATGACATTCCGATGACGACTTTTGGAACTCGGTATGGTCATTATGAATTTTTGGTTATGTCATTTGGGTTGACTAATGCTCTGGCGGCGTTTATGGATTTGATGAATAGGGTGTTTAGACAATACCTTGACATGTTTGTGATTGTATTCATTGATGATATATTGATCTATCTAAGAAGTGAGAATGAGCATATAAATCATTTGAGGATTGTGTTGCAAATTGTTAAGGACCAACAACTATTTGCAAAGTTTAGCGAGTGTAAGTTTTGGCTAAGGTATGTAGCTTTTCTTGGTCACATTGTTTCAAGTAAGGCATTGAGGTACATCTTAAGAAGATGGATGCGGTCAAGAGTTGGCCTAGACCTCTAACTCCTTCAGATATTAGAAGTTCCTTGGGTTTAATCGGTTACTACAGAAGGTTTGTTGAGGGGTTCTCTTCAATTACCTCTCTTTTGACGGCTTTGACTCAAAAGAAGGCTAAGTTCATATGGTCTGAAGCATGTGAGAAGAGTTTTCAATAATTGAAGGATAGACTTACTTCCGCTCCGGTGTTGACTTTACCGGAAAGGATATATGGTTTTGTAGTGTATTGTGATGCCTCGAGAATCAGGTTAGGTGTGTGCTTATGCAGAATGGGAAAGTCATTACCTATGCCTCAAGGCAACTTAAGATTCATAAGAAGAATTATCCTACCCATGACCTTGAACTAGCGGCGGTCGTTTTTGCCTTAAATATTTTGAGGCATTATTTGTATGGTGTGCATGTAGATGTGTTTACCGACCATAAGAGTTTGCAATATGTGTTTAATCAGAAGGATCTAAATCTTCGCCAGAGAATGTGGCTTGAGTTACTGAAAGATTATGATATGAGTGTTCTCTATCACCCCGGTAAGGCTAATATGGTGGCGGATGCTCTTAGTCGTTTATCCATGGGTAGTGTTGCCCATATTGAAGAAGATAAGAAAGAGTTGGTTTGAGAGGTTCATAGATTGGCCCGATTGGGTGTTCAGTTAGTGGACTCTACCAAGGGTGGTGTTATGGTCCACAATGGTTCAGAATTGTCTTTAGTGACCGACGTGAAAGCCAAGCAAGGTCTTGATCCAATTTTGGTTGACTTTAAAGAAGTGGTGCTTAAGAAATCCGTTGAGGCTTTATCCCAAGAGGGAGATGGTGTACTTAGATATCAAGGTCATTTGTGTGTTCCAAATGTTGATGACTTGAGGGAACAGATGGTGTCAGAAGCCCATAGTTCGTGGTATTCCATTCACCCGGGAGCCACTAAGATGTACCGTGATTTGCGGGAGGTCTATTGATGGAATGGGATGAAGAAGGATATTACGAAATTTATGACTAAGTTTCCTAATTGTCAACAAGTGAAAGTTGAGCATCAGAAATTGGGAGGTTTGTCCCAAGACATTAGCATTCCTACTTGAAAGTGGGAAGATGTGAATATGGACTTTATTGTTGGTTTGCCTCGCACCCGGCGACAACATGACTCGATTTGGGTTATAGTAGATCGGATGATGAAATCAGCTCATTTGATTTCCGTCAAGGTTTCCTATTCGGCGGAGGAATATGCTAAGTTGTACTTAAGTGAAATGGTAAAGTTGCATTGAGTGCCTTTGTCCAGTATTTCTGATCGTGGTACCTAATTCACTTCTCAGTTTTGGAGGTCTTTCCAAAAGTGTCTTGGTGACTTTCATCCACAAACCGATGGGAAAGCGGAGCGTACTATCCAAACTTTGGAAGACATATTGAGAGCTTGTGTGATTGATTTTAAGGGTAATTAGGATGACCATTTGCCATTGACCGAGTTTGCTTATAATAATAGCTATCACTCGAGTATTGATATGGCTCCATTTGAGGAATTATATGGTAGGAGGTGTAGATCTTCTATAGGTTGGTTTGAGGTGGGTGAAGTTTCCCAAATAGGTCCCTAGTGGTACATAAGGCCATAGAGAAGGTTCGACTTATTAGAGAGAGGTTGAAAATGGCTCAAAGTCAGCAAAATTCATATGTCGATGTAAGAGGAGATCTTGAGTTTGATGTTCATGATTGGGTTTACTTGAAAATCTCACCCATGAAGGGTGTAATGAGGTTTGATAAGAAAGGGAAGCTTAGTCCCCATTGTGTAGGCCCATACCAGATTTTGAGACGTGTTGGTAAGGTTGCTTATGAACTAGATTTTTCTAATGTGTTGGAATCGGTGCATCTGGTTGTCCATGTTTCTATGTTGATGAAATGTGTTGGTGATCCGACATCCATAGTTCCCTTAGAAGGTTTGGGAGTTAAGGAGAATGTTTTGTATGAAGAAGTTCCAGTTGAAATTTTAGACCGGCAAGTCAAGAAGTTGAGTAATAAAGAAGTCTCTTCCGTGAAAGTGTTATGGAGGAATCAGTTAGTTGAGGGTGCTACTTGGGAGGCCGAGACTGATATGATGTCCCTATATCCTCATCTCTTTCATTCTGCACCTACTCTAGCTTGAGGTTATGAGTTCCTCATGGTTTGTTCTTTATTTTGGAGTCATGTATCTTGAATGTTTCCATGATTTCCTTACCATGCATTAGTCATCCAAAAGCTAAAGTTTTTAGAAAATGAGCTTATTTGATTGATGTCTACATGTTTATGTGCATTGAGTACGAGTGCATATAGACTTCATGATGTGATGTTTTGTGATGTGTTGAGCTTGGAGTTGATGTTTCCTCCTCGGATATGTGTATTGCATGCATAGTGGGCTGTTAGACTTAGTTCCACCCCTCTTTTGATGTTTTAATTACGTCCTAGCTTGGAGTTGATGTTTCCTCCTTGGTTAAATGCATTTAGATGAAGTTGCATTGATGATTGGGTTGTTAGTTTCTATCCTACTCTTTTCATACTAGCTTGAATCTCATTCGTGGACGAATGATCCCAAGGGGGAGATATTGTAACACCCTGGATTTCGAGAAGGGCAAGACAACATTTTTCAGAAGCTGCAGGTGCCATCCGACGGAGGCCACCCACAGCTCGTGGATGGGACCATGGACCGTAGGTGTGGTCCGTGGTTGGTCACTCCAGCTTCAGACAGAAGGTCTAGACCCACGGCCTGACCAATGGACCTTCGGTCAGTCCATGGTTCGTGGTCGAGGGCCCATAGGTCTGGACCCCAAAAATCTAGTTTCTGATGGGGAACGACGGTCGTGCAGGACGGACCGTTGGTCAGTCCGTCGGTCGAGGGTCGTGGTCGGCAGGTCGGCAGTTATTTCAAGGGTAGTTGGGTCTTTTCCTAGTTATTCTATCCCTATACTACGTAGTTTTACCCTTCACTAAGACCACTATATCAATATTTTAACCCCTAAATTACCGCAATAGAAATCATTCTCTCAAATTTCTAAAAGAAGAAAAAATCTCCTCTCCAAAATATTTCTCTCTCTAGAAACCTTGAAGAAGAAGGATTCAACCTAGGGTTTCAAGTCAAGTCATCATTCCTCCATTGAAGATAAGCAATTGGCTTCAAGGTATGATAGTTTCATCCATGGATTTCTTCCATTCGTGGAGTTCCCAAATTCTCCTATTTTCAAAGTTAGAAATCCCCAATTGAGTTAGGATTTTCTTCAATTGTCATGGGTTCTCTTGATTATTGATTTAACTGATTGAATTATGATCTCTTATGCATGAATTGATGAAATACTATGATTTTATGATGATTCCCCTATGAACCCATGTAATCCCCATGTTTTTCAAAGTTATGATCATATGATGTGGGATTTTGATTATGAAGGAAGAGTTTTATGAAATCAAGCATGCATTAATAGAATTATATGAATTTATGATAAAATCCATATCTAACCCATATTTTCTAAATATTGATGATTGGAAGTGGGTTTTGAACCTTGAAAGGTAAATTATGGAGTTATGCATGTTCTTAAGAAATCTATGCAAATGTTTTAAGGATGCTTTAAAAGTAACGTATCAATGATGATGTTGTTGTTGTGTCATTGAAAGAATTTTCTCATATACATATGAAAGCATGATTGTGAAAGGTTTTCTCACATAATAAGGATTATAAGGTTGAAAGGTCTTCTCACCTAATTGAATCTAAGATTAAGAGCTATCCTAAATAAACCTAGCTTGGATTGGTTATTGAATGATACCTCTCCATTGATACTAACTTAGCTTGGATTGGCAAGATTATGTTCCCTTCCATGGATAATAAGCATAAGTAAAAAATAACTATTCTGTGGGATTTATGCTTAGCACCGAGAGGATATTGAGATGGAAGCTCTCCCGTTAGTAGAGGCCGGGTTTCTAGAAGCAATTTCCTTATCCCTTACCTATGTTCCCCCATAGGATGATTGTCTAGATAGACATTATCTAGTGGATCCACTTAAGCTAGAAGTTCATGGTCCTTACCTTGGCAAGTAGGACAACCCTTTTCAGTATTGGAGACACCGGGGGATCATGTTATATCTCACATAGTCTCTATGTCGGTTAAGGCTACTTCCCACAAAAATAATGAACTAAGGTTACTTCAAGAAGTATCTCATATGTGTTCAAAGGCTTTGAAGATGTTAGCTTGCATTGACCATGTTTTATGACTTATGTTTTCTAACTCTTCTTATATCATGTTTTAGCTTGGTCAATTGCATGTCATGAAATGTCCTATTTTAGCATGATTTAAATGTTTTATGCATAGTTATCATACTTGGTAAATTGTTTTGTACTAACGCATACTCTTGCCTACATTTTCCCTAGTGTAGGGTCCGACAGTCAGGTTTCTCAGTTTCGTGGCTAGTGGTTGATTACGAGGTTCCCGAGCTTTGGTGAGTCCTCATGTTTCGAGGAAAAATTTTATTGTTTCAGTTTTCTTTCATATTTCCAGTTTTGGACATGATGTATGGGCTAGACCCAATTTCATTCTATTGTACTAGATATCTAATGAGACAAAGTGTTTAGACTTCCGCTTTACATTTATGAAAACTTTGAACTTGAAATGTTGTCTTTACCTCTTTTGTTCTATTTCTTATGTTATGAATGTTAAGTGGCTTGTGTGGAGCCTCTCGGGGTCCTATACACCATGTTACATCTTGGGAGTACCCTTGGGTCGTGACACCATACATTTGGACCCCCAACGATGGTCGTTATTTACGATCCGTTGGTCGACTTACGGACCGTATATTCTAACTGTAGGTCCCAACTTTTGACCCTGAAATTTCACCAATTCTGGAATCTCTTATGAGACCTACCTATGACTCGTATATAGTACGACGGACCGTCCCGGTGAACCGTAAAAAGGTATTGGGACTTGACATTTTTAGAATTTTAACTTGCCACCTACGACCCTTAAGTCAACCCACTGACCGTCAGTGTTCCGTCGGTACTGGCACCAGTCCTAGAAAAACCTTCAAAATTTTCCTTCGTTTCCAATTCGAGGTGTTACAATATCTCCCCTTGGGAACATTCTTCCTCGAATGAGATTCAAGACATCATACGGAGGGTAGGAACTAAACCTAAAGCACAACATGAATGCAATCACATAAATCACATATCTGAGGAGGAAACACCAACTCCAAGCTAAAGTATGTTCAAATCATTACATAAGGTCTATATGCAGCTCCTACTCAAATGAACATAAACATAAAGAAATCTTTCGAGCCAACTCATTTTCTCAAAAATCAAGTTTTTCATGAACATGCATAAATGAGGAATCGTGGGAATATTTAAGACACATGCAACCAAAAGAGTAAACCATGAGGGACTCAATACCTCAAGCTAAAGTAGGGATGAAAGGAAAGAGATAAGGATACCAAGACATCATATCAACTTCGGCCTCCCAAGTGGCACCCTTATTCCTCTAAAGAACCTTCACGGAAGAAACCTCTTTGTTTCTCAACTTTCAAACATGCCGGTCCAAAATATCAACCAGAACTTCTTCATAAGAAAGATTCTCCTTAACTCCCAAACCTTCCAAGGGAACTATGTATGTCGGATCTCCAATACATTTCTTTAACAAGGAGACTGTCAAGCCCCATTTTTCGCAAAACGGATTTTGGTGCACGACCTGACCACTCTTTTAGGCTTTGATTTAAAAGTAGAGTAGCCACCTAACAAATTAAAGGCGCGTTAGGGAACCATTATATCCTAACTAATTTTTTCTAATTAAGGTCAACGAAACCAGTGATTCGGGTAAGGGTTCAAATTACCTCAAGGGGAAGGTGTTAAGCATCCCTCAATGTCCACAAATGTGGGTCCCGACCGTATCTCATATATTTATTTATTATTTAGTTAAGTATTCAAACTAGGTGATAAAGTACATAAACATTAAGACAATTAACACAAATAATTAGCGTAAATTGTTTTTAGAGAAAGATAAGCGAGAAGACAGAATACACAAGTATATAGAAGAAAACCGATTTCTTATTTTTATTAAACTACCCCAAGCAATTAATTATAAAACAAATAAAAGGGGAAAGGGAAAGGGAAATATCAACTTCACTAATTTAATACTTATCGGATCAGCGCTCCGATTATTAGTCGGGAGACAAAATTAGAGTTTTGTCATTTTTCTGCTCAAGTCAACTTCCATCATGTCTAATAAGGGTCTATCTACCCCCTGCCCCCTTTCCACACGCATTACGTCCTAGAAGGTGGCTTGCGTCCCCACTTAATGTCCAAGAGGCATTGGACTTCTATTAGGGTGGTTTTAGACTAAAATAAAATATATGTTGCCTAATTAGCCCCCATAAACATCAAGCGAAACACTTCGAACTAGCACTTAGCACATAAAATCACACAATGGCCTCTAGGTTTTATTAGCATTCTTTCAAATACAAATAAGCAATGGAAGGTTCATGTGAAGGGTGTGAGCATACAAACATATAAAAAGACATTATAATAGCACACTAATTAATTTTAAGTAGACAAAACTTAATTTAATTCAGTTATTAATTTGCAACAGAGCAGAATTTAAGTCGTAGCATGCAGAAAATTATTCATTAATTTTAAGAAAAAAATTTAGAAATCTGATTTATTAGCAGGGCAGAATCTTAATTACAAATTATTTTATCAAGTGTAAGCATCCTGAAAATAATTCGTTAATTTATTACAAATGCATAAAAATGATTTATCAATTGATTTCAAGCGGCAGAAAGGTAATTCAAGATGCAGAAACTGACCAGTTATGGATAGAAAATAATCAAAAACAAATTAATATTTTATTACTAAAAATCTGTTAGCATGCGGGAAAGTTATAAGCTGATTTAAGTGGCAAAGCAAACATTTACAATTTATTATTTTATACCAATATTTAATCAAGAGAAGAAAAAATCCAATTTTATATCTTTTTAATCATTTAGCATACTGAAAATATTAAGGGTCTATAGACATGATATCTAAGTGATTAACATGCTGACAATTATTAAAACCGATTAGTTAACAAGCTACAGCGATTTTAAAAAAATCATATACCTAAATTAATTTATTAACACACACAAACTATTAAAAAATTATTAATTATACTAATTAATTAATATGCAGGAGTTGTTTAAAATCTAATTAATTAACATGCTGAAAATACAGATCAGGTCCTAAACATAATTTCTAACCCAGATACATATTAAAATTCAATCCTATAGGCAAGAGTTCTACAACATAATAAAATTATTAAGACGCTTAAGTTATTAAAATCCGATTGATTGACATATTTTACTCAATTATTAAATCCTAAAGGCATAGCTTCTAAGTGTGAACATATTGAAATTATTACCAATCTTATAGACATGATTACTCTCTAAGATATAATAATTATTGAAAACCTATATGCATAAGTTTCTACACCCAATAATATATCATAAGTTATTTAAATACTATAGGCATAATGTTTATTTAAGTGACCATGCTGAAACATTATTTAAATATATCGAAACAATTTCAATTAAAAATTCTGAGATCTTAAGACGATGATCATAATCCAATTAACATGCTTGAGTGGTTACACTTACAAGAAAAGGATTTACTAGAAATGGTATTATAATTAGTAACTCGATTTTAAAGTGAGCACTTCCAGATTTTAACAAAGTTAATAAATGAGATCAGATTCAATACTTCTAAGATTTGTCATTTTTTAACACATTTCTTACTCTACCATGTTTGAGAAATGATGATAATAACACAAGTAGCATGTATCAATGATTAATTACTTCTACCACAATATAATAGTATATTATTTAATCTAGCATGCTAAAATAAAATTAAGTTATCATTACAAGACAAGTAGATTAGACATAAATAAAGAAACTAGCATATAAATCCCCTTCCCCTTAGACAGTCTCCCAAATTATATCATTCATATAGAGAGTTAGAGTTTTACAAAACATTACAAATCGAATAAGATGGAATAATACATTCGAAATAAAATACTAAACAGAAACTAATTACATCCGAAATCCCTCCCCAAGTGACTTTTCATACTCCCGGACCTTAAATTCAAAATCCTGCTATGTGAATTTTTGTTGAGATCCATGGCTTTTCTTGGTCACATTGTTTCTTATAAGGGTACTAAGGTAGATCCTAAGAAGACGTATGTGGTTAAGAGTTGTCCTTGACCTCTATAAATATTAGAAGTTTCTTGGGTTTGGATGGTTACTATACACGATTTGTTGAAGGGTTTTCTTCGATTGCCTCTCCATTGACAGCATCGACCCAAAATAAGGTTAAGTCCATATGGTCTGAAGCGTGTGAGGAGAGTTTCCAAGAATTGAAAGATAGACTTACCTCTGCTCCAGTGTTGACTTTACCGGAAGGATCTGATGGATTTGTGGTTTATTGTGATGCTTTATGGGTTGGACTAGGGTGTGTCCTGATGCAAAATAGGGAAGTTATTATTTATGTTTCACAGTGACTTAAGATTCACGAGAAGAACTATCCTACCCATGATTAGGAACTAGCGGCGGTTATTTTTGCCTTAAAGATTTGGAGGCATTACTTGTATGGTTTTCATGTAGAATTATTTACAGACCACAAAAGTTTGCAATATGTGTTTAAGCAAAAAGATCTAAACCTTAGCCAAAGTAGGTGGCTTGAGTTACTAAAGGATTATGACATGAGGGTTCTCTATCATCCCAGAAAGGATAACGTGGTGGCGGATGCTCTTAGTCGGTTATCAATGGGTAGTGTTGCTCATATTGAGGATGGTAAGAAGGAATTGGTTAGAGATGTTCATAGATTGGCCCGATTGGGTGTTTAGTTGGTTGACTCTACCAAAGGCGTTGTTGTGGTAAATAATGGTTCAGAATCATCTTTTGTGTAAGACGTGAAAGTCAGGCAAGGTCTCGACCAAATTTGACTGAACTGAAGGAAGTGGTGCTTAAGAAATCTGTTGAGGCTTTCTCCCACGGGGGAGATGGTGTTCTTCACTATCAAGGTCGGTTGTGTGTTCCCAATGTCGATGATTTGAGGGAGAAGATTCTAACAGAAGCGCATAGTTCTCGATATTCCATTCACCTGGGAGCTACCAAGATGTACTATGACTTGCAAGAGGTCTATTGGTTGAATGGGATGAAGAAGGATATTGCGCAATTTGTGGCAAAATGTCCTAATTATCAACAAGTGAAAATTGAACATCAAAAGACAGGAGTTTTATCCCAATATATATGTATTCCTACTGGGAAGTGGGAATATTTGAATATGGACTTTACTGTTGGTTTACCCCACACCCGAAACATGACTTTATTTAGGTTATTGTGGACCGAATGACGAAATCAACTCATTTCTTTCCCGTCAAGGTTTCATAATCGGTGGAGGACTATGCTAAGTTGTACTTGAGAGAAATGGTTAGTTTGTATGGAGTTTCCCTATCCATCATCTACAATCGTGGTACCCAATTTACCTCTCAGTTTTGGAAATCTTTTCAAAGAGGTCTTGGTACTCGTGTTAAGCTTAGTACGGCCTTTCTTCCGCAAACCTATGGGCAAGCGGAGTTTACTATCTAAACTTTAGAAGATATGTTGAGAGCTTGTGTTATTGACTTAAAGGGTAATTGGGATGATCATTTTCCTTTAATTGAGTTTGCTCACAATAACAGCTATCACTCAAGCATTGGTAATGCTCCATTTGAGGCTCTTTATGGTAGGAGGTGTAGATGTACTATAGGTTGGTTTGAAATGGGTGAAGTTTCTTTGATAGGTCCCGAATTGGTACATGAGGCTATGGAGAAAGTTTGGCTTATTAGAGAAATGTTGAAAACAACTCAAAGTCGACAAAAGTATTATGCCGATGTTAGAAGGAGAGAACTTAAGTTTTATGTTCATGATTAGGTTGTCACGCCCCGAGCCTACACCCTGGGTGGGACTGACACTCGAGAACCATTGCTTGCCCCAAGCGAACCCTTGGCCTGACTTAACTCATAGCAGAAGACTTAAATAACATGAAACGGTCTCAAAAGATAAACTCATACAATAAACTTAGAATGTCTTAAAAGAAACATTCAACTAGCCAAAATGGCAACTCAAGTCTCAACATCAATACTGAAAAATGGAAATGACTCAAGAACTAACAATAACTAACTTTTTATGAAGCCTCTAACAACTGAGATGGACGTCGGGACAAGACCCACGACATCCTAATGAACTAACTGATAAAGCAATAAAAAGAGTCCTCCGGAAGCAAGGAGGCTCACCAACAACTTTGAAGCTTAACTAGAATCAACGATGAGCTGGATGCTGATCCTAGTTACATGTATCTGCATCATAACAATGACGCAGGCCAAATGGCATCAGTACATTGAATGTACGAGCATGTGAGTGGAATTCTAAAACAAGACATAAGCTTGAAAGGAACTGAAAGAACATACCTGGGCTCAACTCAACTCAACTTAGCTCATTTCAATATAAAGCAATAATATGAATGCAATATAAAGAAAAGCTTTTAAAACATGGATAACAACTCTGTGTATTTAGAAATACAATAGTAACTCAGTTTGTATGCAAGGATACAATATAAACTCTGTATGTATATAAAAATACAAATAACTCTATGTATAAAAGAATACAAAATACTTTTGTGGGAGTTTCTCTAACCGAAAATCATCACGTAAGAGTTATGTGATGATACAGCATTTTGTCTCACGCTGCCAGGGCCTTCCTATACCTTGCCGAGGGTATAGAACCTGACTACTAAGTGGATCCACTAGTCTATGCTAAAAACCACTAAGGAATCATCTAAAAAGTATGAACCTTTTCTACCCACGATGGCTACATGGTTTATGGAGGTTGTGAGTTGTCTGAACTCTCCCCCATATCGGTGCTCAATACTACTCCCAAAATATACTAGCTCATGTGTTTAAAAATATAACTTCTTTCTGTGGTTTGAGATAATTACTCAAAAACTTAGCTTAAAGGCTCTCTTGGAAATCTAAGTTTCCTCTCTTGCTTAATTGTGAAAAAATTTACTCTTGACTGAAAAACTAGCTCAAAGGCTCTGTTGGAAATCGGTGTTTCCTTTCTTGTTTAAATGTGAAAACATTTACTCTTTGGGAATACATAGTCCCGATATACTCTTTTGAAGAAATGAACTTCAATCTTTACTCTTTACTGAATTCAAAATTCAAGTCTTAAAACAAAGTTAAAACATTTGTAAAAGACTTCTGAAAGACTCTAAGAACTCCTCTTGACTTGACTCTTAACTTTCCTTGAATTGAATTATGGATTCAAGGCTCATGATCTCATGTTATGGATGATTTCATGATGTTTGGACGTACCTTAGAGTGTATAAATCAACTAGAAAACACAGGCGCGTTTCAAGGGAACTCAAACGGAAAGAAGTGGGAAAGGGTACAAGACCTAGCGTCCCAGGCACTCTGAGTGGCGCCGGGCGCCAGACCCAAAACTTCAGAAGCTGGGTTGGGGCGCTCTGAGTGGCGCGGCATCCCAGAGCCCAAACTTCAGACATTTGTTTGGGGGGCTCTGAGTGGCGCGATGCCCCACCCCTTTTCCCCATAATTTTGATGGATTTCCTTGGTCGTTTTTCAACTCTAAACCCTCTAGATTTGATTGGTTCCTTCCCCAAACACTTAGATTCAACTACATAACCATTTTATGAAAGAATCTACTCAAAACGACATCCAATTTCATGAATTTAAATCAAGAACTCCTCAACAACTTCAACAATCAAGAACCCAATAGAAACTTCAACAAAATCCATCAAGAACTCAATTTCTATACTTTCAAGAATATAATTTCACTGAATTGAATCATGATTGGCGCGTGGGTGAATGAACCCAACTCTATGTGATCTCACATACCTCGTAGGGATCAACCCTTGGCGAAATCCACAAGCTAATCTTCAAGAACGCGACGATTCCTAGCTTCTTCTCCTCTTTTCTCCTCTTCTTTTCTCTTCTCTCAAAACCCTAACTTTATTTTATGAAGCGTAAACTGAACCAATTCAGTTTAGACCCCAACTTAATTATCAAAAACGAATTTAATTAATTGGGTAGTGAAAAGACCATAATAACCTCCTAAAATCTGGTTTTGACTTTCCTTATATAGAAACCCCTATTTCAAATGGGGATATCTCCCTCATACAAACTGGAAAATGAGCAAACTCGGCGGCGTTGGAAAGATAATTCAAAGATATTTCCTACGGTATCTTGTATCCCACCTAACTCATCATGCGATAGGATTTATGGTCATTTGAAGTTGACCCAAAACTCATGCTTAGCTTAACTTTGTCAAACTTTCCAAATTTCATTATTTCCAAAAATGGTTCCTTTCCAATTCTTGTTCTTTCTAGTTCTTTCAAATAGCGAGGTGTTACAATATCTCCACCTTGAGAACATTCGTCCTTGAATGAGATTACCCTTAGTAGGCTAAGGCGTAACATCTAACATCTAGCTCAACACCCAACAAGCAAAATGTAAATACAACATGCCAACATAAAATAAATGCCAAGAAAAGGATTAGTACCTTAATTTGGAACTTCTCCGGATTCGAAGTGATGTGGGTATCTCTTCTTCATATCATCCTCAGCTTCCCAAGTAGCTTCCTCAACAAACTGATTTCTCCCCAAAACTTTGACTGATGCTACCTCTTTCGTTCTCAACTTGTGAACTTGGAGATCTAGAATTTGAACAGGAATCTCCTCATAAGATAAGTTATCCCTGATACCAATATCTTCGGTAGGTATGATAAGTGAAGGATCGCCCATACACTTCTTCAACATAGAAATTTGAAATACTGTAACACCCCGTATCCTAGACAAACCAGAGATGCAGAATATCAGAAGTTGCAGGTGCCACCTACGGACCGTAGAGTGACCGACGGACCGTAGATGGGGTCCGTGGATGGCCACCTGTAGCTCCTCCCCAGAAGGCCCAGGAATTTTGGCCAAGTCTGGACCTACGCTAGGACCTACGGACCATAGGTCAGACCACGGTCTGTGGTCCAAGCCGTGGTTCAGACCCCTAGAATTCAAGTCCCAGTCCCCATCGACTGTTGACCAGCACGGACTGTTGGTCCATCCACGGTCTGTCGGTCCCGTCCGTCAGTTGCTCCCGACATCAGTTAAGTAAGGGGCCTTTTGGTCTTTTCCTTATGCCTTGGACCCCTAAACTACGTCGTTTAAACCCTAAACTACGTAGTTTTGGTCAGTTTTAGCCTAGAAACATAACTAGAACTTACCTAAGTCAGATCATTCATCAAAACTTAGAAAAATTAGAGCGTAAAAGGAGAAAGAGGTCAAGAACCCTAGTTCAAGAACGCAACAAGATTCCATCAGTTCCAGCCCTGAAATCGATAGATTTCTCCGTGAAATTCGTCACCAGGCATGTGGGATTTGACTAGTGGGTTTCTTCTGCCCATTAGGTCCCTAGAATTCAGTCAGAATCTTGATTCCCTTGATATTATCTAGACCTAGGGTTTCTTGAATGTTAGAAATTGTTGGGTTTTAGCTGTTAGATTGATCCAAATCAGATTATCATGTTGTTGCTCAGTTTCTTGCATGAAATTCAGAACCCTAGTTATGTAGTTCCTTTAGTTCATGAATTACACATGCTAGGCCAACTATTTCAGTTATATACATGCTTCAGTTTATGAATGTCATATTATCAGATATAATTGTTGCATTCTCAGAGTTTGCATGTCAGAACATCGAGCTATCC